>PVIR01008505.1:0-56656 GCA_004026965.1 Petromus typicus
AATTATGTAATTATACAACCTTGAAATGAACATGAATTTCTAAAAGAGAAAAATATTGATATAATTGATCATATTAAACTTAAATTTTTATATGTATGCTCACCTTCCAGCAATATACAACTCATGTTTTAAAACTTTGAGATTAAAAAGGTAAAACAAAAATATGTACACTACCTGAAAACTGCTAAAAAGTAGATCAGGTTAAATACAAATAAATACATGCAAATGATTAGCTTCACTATATATAAAGTGGAAGCATTAAAGCATAACTAGATTCACAAATTTCTGACAAAAATTAATATGCAAAAATAATACACACATGCAAAATTTTAAAAATAGTTTAAAATAATAAGAGGAATTAGCAATTGAGGAAAAATAATTTGTGGAATGCTTTATTGTATTCATGTACATATGTCTTAAATTATGATTATGTTAATTTTAAATAATCCATGTATTTAAAATCTATATTCTTGGATATAGCTAGATATTTTTTAAGTTCAAAATTATAATTATAGGTGGATAAAAATGTTTAACAATGGAATGAAATCAACTCCATGAAAAATGGAAAATGTATCTTTGGAAGTTATAACATAGAGAAACAGATTTAACAAGATAGAGAAACCAGAAATTGAATCTAATTTTGTAGTTCATAATGAAGATGAAATTCCACATTGAAAGGAAATATACCTCAATGAGTACAACTGGGATTACAGGCTACCCATATGGGAAAAAAACTTGAATTGCAATCCTATTTTGTAGGAGGAGATGAATTTCAGATGACTCACAATTATTGTAAAAAAATGAAGCCATAAAAATAAATAATAGAAAGGATATGATACTCTTTATATGATCTTAAAATGGCTTAACCTCTGTACAATAGTAAATATAATAGTCATAAAAGAAAGAAGTGCTCCAAAGCGTCCTAAACTTGAGGATCCAAAATGTTAAGATACTATTAAAAACAAACAAACAAACAAAAAACTACCCTTAACTTTAGTCAAAAGAAATTGTAGTTATTTTATTCACTTTAATGTATGCCCATAAATAAGTGTTTATGATTAAATTTTACATATAGGACTATAAAATAATATAATTGATTTTAAATTTGTAAAATGTTCCAAAATTTGATTATATTGAGAAAAAAAAACTTTAAATAGCATTTTTATACCCATATTATACAAATGAAAATTTTAGGAAACATTCATTCTTGTGTATTTTGTAGGAACTTTGTATTGGAATAATATATTGAGATAATAATTTGCCAAAATACATCCATTTAAGAGTGCATACCCTCCTCCATTTACCAATTTTACTATGACATTTTTCTAACTGATATATTTTGCAAACTGTAAATCATTTATATATGCCATTGTACTTTTTCAGTGTATATTTCTTAATAAAATAGTTAAACAGTGTAGATGGGCATATTAGTCTGTTAAATTAGTTGTGATATATTCATAAAAGAAATGCTGTATGGTCAAGTAAACTTACTTTCTGAGACCAAATGAGACATATTGGTTGGTGAGAAAACCAATGTAGAAAACTATCCGTACTTAGTGTATTTCAGGGCTTGCTTCAGCGCTAGAGCTTTAAGTATGAAAGAACGGTTGTTACCCTCAAATAGCTAGCGTTCTAGTAGTGGAAGACTGGCAAAAATAATGTTAATAAAGTCAATTAAAAATCTCAAATACTGAGAATTATTAGAAGAGAAAGCTAGGTAATACCATGCAACTAGAATTAGGTACAGATGCTGTTTCAGCTGTGTCAGAGAAGATACAAGGAAGAAATGTTTTATTTAAGATTTTGGCACAGTAAGACTCCATTCTGTAGAAGAACCACAGCTTTTTTATCCAGTCTTCAGTTGATGGACACTTAGGTTTTTTCCAAGATGTAGCAATCACAAATTGGGCTGCTATAAACATGGGTGCACATATGTCACTGTGATATGTGTTTTTGAATTCTTTTGTGTATATACCTAGCTGGGCTTGAATCATTTATACTTAAATGAGCATACCTTGAGGATATCCTCATAAGTGAAATAAATAGGGCACAGATAGGTAAATATCGCATCTTTTCTCTGGTATGAGAAAATAAAGATGTAAATGAGTTCTAGAATTGTATGTTATATATTGTGAAATAGAAAATGCTCAATGTAAAATAGGGAGAAGGGGGGAAAATGATGAGATTGTAACGAAAAAGTAAGGAAACAAATTTTATGTATATGGGGGGGTGGTAGGGTGGGTAGGGCTATGGGAAAAAATGAGAATTAAGTTGTGCCTTATACTGGTACAAATCCCCATTATGGAGTGCAATCATGATGTGTATATGTAATGTATCAGTAAAGATTAAAAAAAAACGATTTTGGACAAAAATTTGGATGAACACAGCAGATCAGTTGAGAAATGAATGATCATATTATTATGTATGTAAGTTTAGTATTTTTTGCATTTGTCAATAACTATATATTCCTACTTATGTTGATTTATTAATATGTTCACAATTCTTTTCTGCAAATATAACTGCTAAGCGTGGTTCCTATTAGGAAAAAGAAAATCTGGGTCTAAAATTTTCCTGTCACTACACTTATTCTATTTGTATTTTTTAGAAGTAACGTTGACTATATTATTCTTTGAAATAACTATAGAAATAGATTTATATATTTAGCAGTATTACGTTCTTCTATTACCTCACATGTTGGTAGTGATTGGATATAATGTTAGCATGGTGATGATAACAAAGTCAAGCAGACTGTTCTTTACTATGATGTTTTGGATCATAAGTAAAATTTACTTTTGGAAAATCCTTGATCCAAATTTTGATATAAAATATTTCTTTATAACGAAAATTTATCTTGGTAGGATATTATTTGTATGTGAGAACTTTGTTAAACTGAATGTACTGATATTTTAACTTACACTTTTTGGATATTACTAAATACACAACTTTTGCCATGTTTTTGCTGGAGTAAGTTTAATGATATAAACAAATGAATATTACATGGCTGCAGCAGAGAATAGTTCTGCTCTGTCCTATAACACCCCTTCATATCTAAGGGATACTGTTCCACAGTGTTCAGAGCCACTCCTATCCACTATCAAGCGTAGACTGATAGAAGGTTGATAAAATGATGATAAAAGGGAGAGATATATTATCCTTCAAAACTGTTCTGTACCTTGAAACATTTGAGTTGTAGGCTTCAGGGACATAAAAAAAAAAAAAAAAAACTGTGGTATTGCTAACAACAATATAACAATATACTCACTAGGACATCAATATGTAATATTTAATTTATTTTCTATATAATTTCAAAATATAAATAAATGAATGATTCTTCAAAAAGTTGAATGTGTAGGCTTCCAGTCTCTCAACAAAAATTTTCATGGTCATAAATATTTTCTGAAAAGGACATGATAATAGTTCATAGATAGCTTTTTGAGAGAAAATAGAAAATGAAATAAATTCATTCTTTATACTACTTTAGTTATACGGAAATTTAGCAGCTGGTAAAATGTCGATTAAAGAGGTTACTGGCTCATAAGCAATTTGCCATAGAAATTTTCCTGAAATATTCTTTTTCAAATACACCATGAAATTCTCAGCTTCCATTTCAGATATTTCTCTGCTATTCTCACAGGATATCTTAATAGAATATTCCCAAGAATAACATTTATTTAGAAGTTGGAATCCAAGTGGAAGTTTAAAATGAGTGTGATCAAAAAGCTAAATATATTTTGTTATTAAAATATCCTGATATAATTAGTAAACACTAGGAAGAGTTTATAAATTACAGCCATGCATGTGCAAACTCATTTTATATTCTGTGCTATGTGGTGTGACACTTATCTGTCCTTAACTATTGTGATTATTTCAATTAAGAACCTTAAATTAATTTTACTTCATTTAGCAATTTTAATTAGAATATTGCACATAAATAGAAAGTTACACCATTTGAGAATGACTCACTGTCATTATCTTTGTCTCTATTTTTCTTTCTCTCTACTTTTTTCTGTTTCTGACACACACATCAGATTACGTATGCTTATAATGCTTCCACATCGAAAAACAAACACAGGATTTTAATGTGGAAAGTAAGTCAAATATGTCTTTGTTTACTGGTTCTCTTAATAAAGGAAAAAAATTCTCCAAATCAAAAAGTAGTGACCATTTAAAATTTTATACTCATTCTTCTTACTATTTCAGTTCTTTTCATTTTTTAAAATATTTATTAGTACATTAAATATACACATCATGATTGCACTCCATAATGGGGATTTGTACCAGTATAAGATACAACTTAATTCTCATTTTTTCCCATAGCCCTACCCACCCTACCACCCCCCCCCATATACATAAAATTGGTTTCCTTACTTTTTTGTTACAATCTCAACATTGTCCCCTTTCACCTTATTTTACATTGAGCATTTTCTATTTCACAATATATAACATACAATGCTAGGACTCGGTCTAGTACAAGTATTTGTATTATCTTTACTTCTGCAACATCTTTTTTATACTATTTGCTTCTATTACTATTTATATAAGCTCCTAGAACTTTTTATGTTTCTGATAATCTAACATAGCATTTCCATTAATTTACATAATGACTGTGCTTGATTCGGAGATAAATTCGACTTTGATTATAGTAGAATTTTTTCTTGAAGTTATTTTGGTAGCATTGCACATTATTGAGGATTTTTGTCTATGTTTCTTAGGAGTGTTAGTATGTAATTTTCTTTTTTTATGCTTTCTTTGTTTGAATTTGGTATCACAGTGATTCTAGCTTCAAAATAATTTTGGAATCTTCCTCCTTCTACTTATAAAAATAGTTTAATAAAAACTATTCAATGTGTATGTGGTAGATTTAACATTTGAAGCCATCTGGTAAAGAATTTTCTTTGTGGAAATGTTTTGATTATGGATTCATTCTCATTATGTGCTCTTTCTCAGTCTTTCTATTCCTTCATACCTTGATCTTAGTATGGTGACTCTTAGTGGAAATTCACCAATCTTGGTGTATAATTGTTCATAATTGTTTCATGAGTTTTTAAAATTGTCTTGCCAAAGAAACAAAGTATTTTATTTTTTTACATTTTCAAGCTGAGGTACTTTAATATTTACTGTTTGTATAATTCTGTTAAATTTTGACTCACTGTAGTTATCTGAAATTCAAATTACTATTTTTAATGAATTTAAGAACATTTCTTCTTTTAATGTAGATATTTATCATTATAAACCCATACAGTGCTTCGTTATATCACACGCTTTAGATTATTGTATTTTTCTTTAACTGTGTTGAGAATGGTTTTAGATTCCTTGTGATATTCCCTTCAACATCATGGGTCAAAGATATTATATTAGTTAGCTTTTCTAATATTGTGACAAAATATTCAAATGTGGCATCCATGCACTGTATATGTACATTTTCCCATTTACTTTTTGTCCACTTTTAGTCTCATTCCATTTCTTTCCATTCCAATGGAAAAGATACTTAGTATTGTTTTGATCTTTAAAATGTTCTAACCTTGTTTTGTAACATGAAATTTGATTTATTTTGGAGGATGTTCTGCACATAGAGGAAATGTTTGTTTCTGTGCTGTTTTGTGGAAAGTTCTGCATATGTCTGTTAGGTCTGTTTGCCCAATACTTTTGTTCAAATTAGCCCTTGATTAATTTTCTTTATAGATAATATATCTACTATTTAAAGTAGAATAGTTCATTATTTTACTGTTATGATATTCACATAAATTTCTTCCTGTAGATATGGCAATATTGTTTTATTTAAATATACTGATGTTTATACCTTTGCAAAATTTTAATCCCTTTTTTGAATTGCTATCTTTAATAATCATATGCTTTCTTTGTTTCTAGAAAATTCTTAAGATCCTTTGAGTCTTCATAATGATAGTACTTATATTTTATTTTGGTTGCATTTGGACTTATCTTTTGCTTTTTAATTTCAGACTATATATGTCTTTAAATCTAAAGTGAATGTCTTATAGATTATATATAACTGGATGATGTATATTACTTTTAATTCATTCATCAATTCTGTATTTTTCATTGAAGTGTTTAATCCTTTTAGATTTAATGTGATTTTCACAGTTCTAGAGGTTGGAGTTGTGTATTTTAGGAACAAGGCATAACAAGATAGATTTACTCTGAAGAGTCCTACATGGTCTCATTTTGTGTGTGCAGTCAGAGAGTACGCGGAGAGAGGGGGGAGAGAAGAGGTCTATTTCTTCATTTTCTTATTAAAGTATGAATTTCATGTTTGTTTCACATTTATAACCTTTAAAAATTTTACATCTTCATAATTATGTCTTCTAATATATTGGGGGTTAGGACTCCAATGTATATATTTTAAGAAGGGCACAACTCAGTGATAGCATCTTCATGTGAGAATAGAATCATGAAAATGGCATAAGATAGAGGACAATTTAATGTCTGTAATAAGAGGAATGCATTCATAAAATTAAAATCATGACCAAAATTAGAACATAACCAAAATCACAAATTACCACTTGAACTAAAAGCTACCTTTCAGCACCATTCACCCTAACATGTTTCTAATACCATAGATGAGAATTCTCCATGTCCTTGTTATTTCTATCTGATTTAATTTCCCACAAAATCATTTTGATTAGTTTCAGCCATGTTGTTAGTGAAATAATATGAGGTTATTTAGTAATGATACAGTGCTGCTTAACAGTCTACTGCTATGATCTTAATAGTCAGCTTTCCTTTTCCTGGGATACAGTATCTGAAACTCACAATTTAAAGTAGTAGACATTTAATTTAGCTCATGTTTTCTGGAGATTCAGTCTATTCATTCCAAGGTAGACACTTTGCACCAAAAGGACACAGCATAGAAAAACTCCTTAGTTTCCTAAGGAAGCAGAAGAGGGAAATAGTACCCACTAATAAAATGGATCAAGGGCCACTTCTAGTACCCAAAGTTTTTCAAGGGCCTACTCATTAACATCCAAGATGTGATCCATGAATCCTCTGACAGACTCCCAAAGTCAGTCATCTTGATGTTCCACTGTAACCACTAATGGTGTTAATAGGAAATGGTCACCAAAGACTCATGAATTGAGGTTCTAATCTCCAGTATTTTTAGCCACTGGTGAATCCCTTACTGGTGGATTTTGAAAGTGAGTGAATCAAGAGTGCACTAATTTCATCCTATTTTTCTAATGAAGGGGTCATCATTTGATGACTTTACTGGAAGATATTGGAAAGTTAAGCTGTGGGGCCTAATAGAAAGGAATTCCTTATGGAGATGAGGTCTTGAGGATTAAACCTTGTCCCTGGAGGGCCGGGGAGTTAGCTCAGTGGTTCCGGCACCTGTCTTGCAGGCGCAAGAACCTGGGTTCGATTCCCCGGTAACCACATACTACACTGGATGTGGAGACTCACACCCAGCAGCAACCAGTACCACATACCACAGTGCTGGGCGTGGTGGCTCACGCCTGTAATCCCAGCACTCGGGAGGCAGAGGCAGGAGGATTGCTGTGATGTGAGTTTGAGGCTGAGCTCGGGGCCAGCCTGAACCACAAAGTGAGACCCTGTCTCAAAAAACCTAAAAAAACAAACAAACAAACAAAAAAAAACTTGTCCCTGGAGCTTTTGTCTTTGGCTCTTTTTCTTCTATCTTTGTTTCCCAGCTGCAACAATATGAGCAGCTTAGTTTCACCATACTACTCTGCTGTGATACTACCCTTCACTATATAGGAGTCAGATAACTTTTCAAAATGTGAGAGGCAATAAACCTGTTGTCTTTTCACTTGTTTTCTGGGGTATTTGGCCACAGAAATGAAAATTTAATGAATATATCCACTACTGAAAGAAGCAAAATTATTAAGTATAATTTGAAATTTATAGGGTGATGTAATTAATATCTGCAACAATCTACCCCAAACTGTTGACTTGTAGGATACTAACCACGTCTAATATTACTTGTTATATCTCTACTTATTGTCATTTTGGTTAAGCAATAATTGACATTTGGTTAATCTTTAGGAAATAGCGAATTAATGAACTGATCCTAGGAAATATGATGCACTTTTGTGGTTTAAATAGCAGACACATATATTCTTTTATTTTTATTGAAACCTTTATTGGTACATTACATATACGTATCATGATTGCACTCCACAATGCGAATTTATACCAGTATATGACACAACTTAATTATCATTTTTTTCTCATAGCTTTAAGCACCCTACTGCATCCCCATAAATATAAATTTTGTTTCCTTTCTTTCTTGTTATAATCTCATTGTTTTTCCCCTTCACCCTATTTCACTTTGAGAATTTTCTATGTCACAATATATGTCAGACAATTCTAGAACTCATTTACATCTTTATTTTCTCATACCAGAGAAAAGATGTGATATTTACATATGTGTGAACTATTTATTTCACTTATGAGGATATTCACAAGGTATGTTCATTTAAGAAATGATTCAAACTTACCATATTTTATGGCAGAGTAATACTCCATTCTGGAGAAGAACCACAGATTTTCTTATCCAGTCTCCAGTTGATGGACATTTGGGTTGTTTCCAAGATGTAGCAATCACAAATTGAGCTGCTATAAACATAGGTGCACATATGTCACTAATATGAGTCTTTTAATTCTTGTGTGTATATACCTAGCAGAGCAATGGCTGGATCAAATGGGACCTCCAATCCTAGCTTTTTGAGGAATCTCCAAACAGATCTCCACAGGGATTGTGCAAGTCTACAGTCCCACCAACAGTGGAGAAGGGTTCCTTCTTCTCCGCAGACTCACCAACATTTGTTGCTGGCTAATTCTGAAATGGCAACCATTCTTTGTGGAAATGAAATCTCAGTGTTGTTTTCATCTGCATTTTTCGAATGACTAATGATATTGAGCATGTCTCCATATACTTCTTAGCTGCACTTACTTCTTCCTCTGAAAAGTATCTGTTCATTTTAGATGCCCATTTTTGAATTGGGTCTTTAAATTTGGGTGGGCTGAATTTTTTAAGCTCCTTATGCATTCTAGATAGTAACCCTTTGTCTGAGGAACAGCTGGTAAAGATTTTTTCCCACATTGTTGGTTGCCTTTTTGTTCTATTGGTGATTTCCTTTGTTGTGCAGAAGCTTTTTAGAAGAATGAGGTCCCATATGTTGATTTCTTCTGCCAATTCCTGTGCTATAGAAGGTTTGTTCATGATGTCTTTCCCTAAGCCAATGTCTTCAAGAGATTTACCTAACACTGTTTTGCAGCAGGTTTAGAGTGTCTGTTTTAATATTTAGGTCTCTTATCCACTTTGATTTTAGCTTGGTACATGGTGACAGAGCTAGGTCTAGGTTTAGTCTTTGGCAAGTGAAAGCCCAGTTTTTCCAGCACCATTTGTTAGAGGCTTTCCTCCATTGAGGATTTTGGCTCCTTTGTCAAAGATGAGATGGCTCAGTGTATCTGGAGTAGTTTCTGGATCTTCAAGTCTACACCATTGATCCTCAGGTCTGTTACTTTGCCAGTACCATGCAGTTTTTTTTTAATTGAAATCTTTATTGGTACATTACATATATACATCATGATTGCATTCAACAATGAGAATTTGTACCAGTATATGACACAACTTAATTTTCACTTTTTCCCATAACCCTGCCCACCCTACCACCCCACCCCCTATATACATAAACTTTGTTTCCTTCCTTTTTGTTATAATCTCATTATTTCCCCTTCACTCCATTACGCTTTGAGTGTTTTCTATTTCACGATATATAACATACATTCTAGAACTCATGTATAGCTTTGTTTTCTCATACCAGAGAAAAGATACGATATTTACACATCTGTGACCTATTTATTTCACTTATAAGGATGTCCTCAAGGTACGTCCATTTAAGTATAAATGATTCAAACTTATCATTTTTTATGGCAAAGTAATACTCCATTCTGTAGAAGAACCACCTTTTTTATCCATTCTCCAGTTGGACATTTGGGTTGTTTCCAAGATTTAGCAATCACAAACTGAGCTGCTATAAATATAGGTGCGCATATGTCACTGTGATATGAATCTTTTAATTTTTGTGTGTATATACCTAGCAGAGTGATGGCTGGATCAAATGGGGCCTCCTCTCCTAGCTTTTTGAGGAATTTCCAAACTGTTCCCCACAGGGGTTGTATGAGTCTACATTCCCACCAACAGTGGAGAAGGGTTCCTTCTTCTCCACATCCTCGCCAACATTTGCTGTTGGCTGAATCTGAAATGGCAGCCATTCTATGTGGAGTGAGATGAAATCTCAGTGTTGTTTTCATTTGCATATCTCAAATGACTAATGATGTTGAGCATTTCTTCATATGCTTCTTAGCTGCTCTTACTTCTTCCTCTGAAAAATATCTGTTCATTTCACATGCCCATTTTTGAATTGGGTCATTAAATTTGGGTGGGCTGATTTTTTTGAGCTCTTTATATATTCTAGATAGTAGCCCTTTGTCTGAGAGGCAGTTGGTAAAGATTTTTTCCCATATTTTTGGTTGTCTTTTCACTTTGCTGGTGGTTTCTTTTGCTGTGCAGAAACCTCTCAACAGGATGAGATCCCATTTATCAATTTCTTTGACCAGTTCTTGTGCAATGGGGGGTTTGTTCATGAAGTCTTTCCCAAAACCAATGTCTTCAAGAGTTTTACCTAACATGTTTTGTAGCAGGTTTAGTGTGTCCGATTTAATATTTAGGTCCCTAATCCATTTTGATTTTATTTTAGTACATGGTGAAAGAGCTACGTCTAGCTTTAGTCTTTGAGAGGTTAAAGTCCAGTTTTTCCAGCACCATTTGTTAAAGAGGCTATCCTTCCTCCACTGAGGGTGTTTGGCTCCTTTGTCAAAAATGAGATAGCTTAGTGTGTCTGGAGTTGTTTCTGGGACTTCTAATCTAATCCACTGGTCCTTGGGTCTGTTGCTTTGCCAGTACCATGCAGTTTTTATCACAGTGGCTTTGTAGTACAGTTTTAAATTGGGGATTGTAATACCCCCCATCTTGTCCTTGTTGCTTAGAATTGCTTTTGCTATTCTAGGTCTTTTGTGATTCCAGATGAAGTTCTGAATTATTTTTTCTAGATCTGTGAGATATGTCTTTGGGAGTTCAATTGGGATTGCATTGAATCTGTATAGTAATTGCGGGAGTATAGCCATTTTGACGATATTGATTCTTCCAACCCAGGAACAAGGGATGTCTTTCCATTTTATGGTATCTTCTTCTATCTCCTTTTTTAGAGTGTTACAATTTTCATGGTAGAGCTCTTTCACCTCCTTTGTTAAATTAATTCCTAGATATTTCATTTTTTTAGCTGCTACTGTGAAGGGAATTGATTCCTCAAATTCTTGCTCAGTGAATCTGTTGTTGTGTATATGAAGGCTAATGATTTTTGAACATTAACCTCGTATCCAGCTACACTACTAAATTTGGCGATTAGGTCTAGCAGTCTCTTGGTTGAGTTTTTAGGATCCTCTAGATAGAGTATCATGTCGTCATCAAATAATGACAGTTTAACTTCTTCATTTCCTATCTTTATTCCTTTTGTTTCTTTGTCTTTCCTAATTGCTATGGCTAATGTTTCTAGCACAATATTGAACAGAAGTGGTGAAAGTGGACATCCTTGTCTTGTATCTGATCTTAGTGGGAAAGGTTTCAGTTTTTGACCATTTAGGGTAATGCTGGCTGTTGGTTTCTCATAAATAGCTTTTATTAGTTTGAGATGTAGAGCATCTATTCCAATTTTCTGCAGGGTTTTGATCATAAATGGATGTTGGATTTTGTCAAATGCTTTTTCCACATCTGTTGAGATGACCATATGCTTTTTGTTCTTGAGTCTGTTGATGTAGTGTATTACATTTATTGATTTACATATGTTGAACCATCCATGCATCCCTAGGATGAATTCAACTTGGTCAGGGTGTATGATCTTCTTGATGACTCTCTCTATTCTGTTTGCTCGTATTTTATTGAAGATTTTTGCATCAATGTTCATTAGGGAGATTGGCCTGTAATTCTCTTTTTTGGTTGGGTCTTTCTCTGCTTTTGGGATCAAGTTGATGGTTGCTTCCAGAAATGAGTTTGGTAGTGCTGCTTCGCTTTCAATTTCCTTGAAGAGTTTGAAGAGTAGTGGTGTGAAATCTTCTCTAAAAGTTTTGTAGAATTCAGCAGTGAAGCCATCAAGCCCAGGGCTTTTTTTTGTAGGTAGGTTTTTTATTAATTTTTAATTTCACAGATTGATATCAGGGTGTTTAACATTTTTGTATCTTCTTCATTCAACTTTGGAAGTTCGTATGTATCTAGGAATTCATCCATTTCTTCTACATTTTAAATTTTATTGGAATATAAATTTTCAAAGTATGTGTTTATTATTCTCTGTATTTCAGCTGGGTCAGTGATGGTTTCCTCCTTTACATTTGTAATGACATGGATTTGAGCCTTTTTTTTTCTTTGTTTGAGAAGGTTGGCTAAGGGTCTGTCAATTTTATTTATCCTTTCAAAAAACCAACTCTTTGATTTGTTGATTTTCTGTATCATTCTCTTAGTCTCTATTGCATTAATTTCTTCTCTGATCTTTATGATTTCCTCTCTTGTATGAGCTCTTGGTTTTCTCTGCCCCTGTTTTTCTAGTAGCTTAAGGTTCAGCATTAGATTGTTAGTTTGAGCTTGCTCTGTTTTCTTGATATATGTACTCACTGCTATGAATTTCCCTCGTAGAACTACTTTCATTGTATCCCATAAATTCCTGTACGTTGTACTGGGGTTATCATTCAATTGTAGAAAATGTTTAATTTCATCTTTAATTTCTGCTGTGACCCATTGGTTAGTCAGTAGTGTATTGTTCAATTTCCATGACTTTGTGAAAGTCTTGGGCGTTTTTTTGCTCTTCATCTCTAGTTTCAAGGCACTATGATCTGAGAGTATACAGGGGAGAACTTCAGTTTCTTTGCATTTACTTAAACCTGTTCTATGAACTAGTACATGATCTATTTTGGAGAATGTTCCATGAGCAGCTGAGAAAAATGTAAATTCTCACTTAGAGGGGTGAAATACTGTGTAGGCATCTATTAAGTCCATTTGTTGAAGAGTTTGGTTTAGTTCAAGTACTTCTTTATTGATTTTCTGTCCAGTCGATCTGTCTATTTGTGACAGTGGGGTATTGAAGTCCCCTATTATTATTGCATTGCTGTTTATCTGGCTTTTCATTTCTGTTAATATTTGTTTTATATAGCTGAGTGCACCTGAGTTTGGGGCATAAATATTTAAGACAGTTATTTCTTTCTCTTGGATAGTTCCCTGTACAAGAACATAGTGACCTTCTTTGTCTCTTTTAATAAGTTTTGATTTAAAATCTATTTTGTCTGCAAATAAGATAGCTACTCCTGCTTTTTTGCAGTTTCCTGTTGCATGGAGAGAGATATCCTTTAGAATATTTTGTAGTGCAGGTTTTATATGCATGAAGTTTTTAAGATGTTCTTTGTCGTGAAAGTATTTTATTTCCCCCTCAATTTTCAGAGATAACTTTGAAGGGAAATTCAACCTGGGTTGGAAGTTGTTGTCCTTTAAGGTTTGAAACACTTCACTCCAGGCTCTTCTTGCATTGAGTGTTTGAGTGGAGAAATCTGCTGTGACTCTGATGGGCTTTCCTCTGTAGGGGATTTTTTTCTTTTCCCTAGCTGCTTTTAGTATTTCAATTTTTATTTTCATATCTGGAACTTTTATAATTATATGCCTAGGTGTGGGTTTTTGTATATTTTGGCCCTGTGAAGTTTTGTATGCTTTGTGTATCTGGATGGCTAATATTCTTTCTTTGTCTGAGAAGTTCTCTGCTATTATTTCTGTGAACAATTTTTTTTTATATCTTTTGTATCATCACCTGCTTCCTCAGTAATTCCAATAAGCCTTATGTTATTCTTCTTTAAATCATCTAGGAGCTGTTGAATAGATTTCTCATGGTCTTTTGTCTTTTTCCATAAATTATGTCTTTCCTGTTCATGGGCTGCGATCATGTCCTCTAGATCTGAGATTTGGTCTTCTACAGTGCTTATTCTACTGCATAAACTTTCATTTTCTTTTTTGATTGCCTGGGTTTCTATTTGTAGCTGCTTAAGAGGTTCCATTGCTTTTGCTATCTTCACTTCTATTAGATCCTTGATCTCCTCTTTGGCTTTCTTAATCATGCCATTAACTATGTCCAGTATCTCTGTTTTCATCTCAGAAATCAGTTCAGATTTCCATTGTATTAGGTCTTCTCTAGTTACCACCTCGGAGAGTACTGGTGGCTGGGTTTCAGATTTCTCCATTTCCCTTCCCCTCATACTACCTTGGGGTGAGGATCTCTGCATTAGAGATTTTGAATTCTTCCTCATTTCTGAGCTTTTGTCCCTGCTGTTGTATTTGCCTTTATAGTTTCCCTATTGTCTTGTGATGTTTGTTGCAAGTTTCTTTCTTCCTAATATTTAGGTCCCTTAAGATTAGCACTGTCTTAATGTTTTCAACCATAATCCAAGAAAAGCACTAAGCATTAACAATATCAAATAGAACCCAAGAGATGATAAACTGGTAGTTATTGCTCTGACCTCTCCAACCTCATAAGCCAGAACTATGATCAGGTGCCCAGACTTAAAATTAACCATGGATATATTGACAGCATTCAAGCATCACCTTTTAGAAGTGAAAGGGTTACTAAGGAGTTAGGTGGCAGAGAGATAGAGGAGGAAGAGATTAGTAATAAGATTAATGGATGAAATGAAATAGAGAAATGAAGGCTAGTAGAGTGGGCACGGAGTAGAGAAAAGGGAGAGATGAAGGGAAAAAAGGAGAGGAAAAGGGAGGGAGAGAAAAGAAAAGCGGCAAGAAGAATAACAAAAACACAGACCTAAATAAAACAAGTAGAGATTAAAAACAGAATAGGGTAAGATTGAGTCCACTAATAGCCAGGTGGAGGCAAAGAACTGTTGATTCCGTTGTGGGCTAGACACAGTTTGAAGTTTATAGGCCACAGGGAAAAAGCTGCGAAGTTGCAGTCTTTCCCCTGATGTGAGCCCAGTGTCCTCTAGGTGGTTCTGTACCCCAAACTCACCAATGCCCAGGTTCCCAGTCTCGGAGCAGGGCTCACCCCCTTCAGTATGGCGAAAAGTGGGGGTCCCAGTTGGAGTCCAGAGTTGGAGCATCCCAAGGCTGGAGGTCTTGGTGTCACCGGTTTGCTGTGGTAGAGACGATCTTGGTCCATCCCGCAGGAGTTCGGAGACCTCTTCTCCTGGTAGTGCGGATTCTCGATCTCTGCGGGTGGTGGGTGGGGCTTCCTCGCACTGGCCCTTTGCCTTCTCCCGTGAGTCCAGATCTGGGAGTGTTCAGCCTTTTACCGCAGCTGCAGGAGGTCTGACACGCAGTTCTGCTTCTTGCTGTGCATCAGTGTCTCAGAGGCTGGCTTGCGCTGTCTGCAGTCGCTGGGTTCCTGTGCTGGGGCGCCTGTGCGAGGTCCGGCAGGGTAGACCGCCCCTCCCCCTCTGGGGAGAGGGTAGAAGGGACAGATCGCTCCCTAGGTCTCTCTTTTTTCTTTGGCCTTAATCAATGTTTGCTTCTTATCTCTTCAACCTAGGTTTATCTGCTGTCCTTCCTTTCTTTCCTCACAACTGGCGTTTTCAGGTTTAAGAATAATTTCTATGGAGGCGGTGGTCTCCAGCTTTTACCATTCTGCCATCTTCCCAGAATCCTTCCAGTACCATGCAGTTTTTATCACGGTGGTTTCATAGTATAGTTTCAGGTTCAGAGTTGTAATACCCCCCACCATGTCCCTGTTGCTTAGAATTGCTTTTGGTATTCTAGGTCTTTTGTGGTTCCAGGTGAAAGTTTGGAATTATTTTTTCTCTAGATCTGTGAAATATGCTGTTGGGATTTCAATTGGGATTGTGTTGCATCTATATAGTAGTTTTGGGAGTATAGCCATTTTGACAGTATTGGTTCTTCCCACCCAGCAGCAGGTGTGTCTTTCCATTTTTTGATATCATCTTCTATCTCCTTTTTCAGAGTGTTATAGTTTTCAGAGTAGAGGTCTTTCACCTCCTTTGTTAGATTGATTTCTAGATATTTTATTTTTTTGAGGTGCTATTGTGAAAGGGACTGACTCTCCAATTTCTAGCTCAGTGGGTCTACTGTTTTTGTATGCAAAGGCTATTGATTTTTGAACAATGACCTTGTATCCAGCTATGTGACTAAATTTAGCAATTAGGTCCAGTAGTTTTTTAATTGAGTTTTTAGGATCCTCTAAATAGAGTATCATGCTATCAGCAAATAATGACAATTTAACTTCTTTTCCTTTTATTTATCTTTATTCCTTTTATTTCTTTCTCTTGCCTAATTACTGTGGCTAATGTTTCCAGAACTATATTAAACAGAAGTGGTGAGAGAAGGCATCCTTGTCTTGTTCCTGATCTTAATGTGAAAGATTTCAATTTTTGACCATATAGTATGATGCTGGCTGAAGGTTTCTCATAGATAGCTTTTATTAGTTTGAGATAAAGAGCATCTATTCCGATTTTCTGTAGGGTTTTGAACATAAATGGGTGCTGTATTTTGTCAAATTTTTTTCTGCATTAATTGAGATGACCATATGGTTTTTGTCCTTGAGTCTGTTAATATAGTGTATATCATTTATTGATTTATGTATGGTGAACCATCCTTGCATACCTGGGATGAATCTAACTTGGTCAAGATAATTTTTGATAATTCCCTGTATTCTGTTTGCCAGTATCTTATTGAGGATTTTTGCATTGAAGTTCATTAGGGATATTGGTCTGTCATTCTCTTTTTTGGTTGGGTCTTTCTCTGCTTTTGGAATCAGGGTAATGTTTGCTACCAGGAATTAGTTTGGGAGTACTGCTTCCCTTTTAATTTCATTAAAGAGTTTAAGAAGTAGAGGCATTAACTCTTCTTTAAAAGTTTTATACAATTCAGCAGTACAACTATCAGGTCCAGGGCTTTTCTTTGTTGGCAAGTTTTGAATTACATTTTAAATTTTCCAGATTGATATTGGGATATTTAACATTTCTATATCTTCTTTATTCAGCTTTGGAAGTTCATATGTGTCTAGAAATCTATCCATTTCTTCTAGATTTTCCATTTTATTAAAGTATAAATTTTCAAAACAGGTGATTATTATTCTCTGGACCTTCTCTGGGTCGGTAGTAATTTCTCCGTTCTCATTCCTAATAGCATAGATATGGGCCTTTTCCTTCCTTTGTTTAATAAGGATGGCTATCAATTTTGTCTATCCTTTCAAAGAACCAACTCTTCGATTCATTGATTTTTTTGGTACCATTTTTCACTCTGTTTTCTGGATGTAGGCCTTCACTGCTATGAATTTTCCTCATAGAACTGATGTCATTGTATCCCATAAATTTCTATATATTGTATTGGGGTTATCATTTAGTTTTAAGAACTCTTCAATTTCTTCTGTGATCTTTTGGTTGATCAGCAGAGTTTTGTTCAGTTTCCATGTGCTTGTGAGGATCCTGGGCTTTATTTTGCTATTCAGCTCCAATTTCAGGGCACTGTGGTCTGACAGAATACAACAGATAACTTCAATCTCTTTGCACTTACTTATACCTTTTCTATGAATGAGCACATGGTCTATTTTGGAGAATGATCCATAAGCAGCTGAGACAAATGTAAATTTGACTTTTTGGAGTGAAATACTCTGAAGGCATCTATTAAGTGCATTTGCTGAAGAGTCTGGTTGAGCTTAAGAATTTCCTTATTGACTTTTTGTCCAGTCAATCTGTCTCTTTGTGACAGTGAAGTATTGAGGTCCCCTACTATTATTGCATTGGAGTTTATCTGGTTTTTCATGTCAATTAATGTTTGTTTTATATAGTTGGGTGCATTAGAATTTGGTGCATAAATATTTAAAATTATTATTTCTTTCTCTTGGATGTTTCCCTGTACTAAAATATAGTGTCCATCTTTATTTCTCTTTATCAGTTTTGGCTTGAAGTCTATTCTGTCTGCAAATAAAATTGCCTTTCCTGCTGTCTTGCTGTTTCCTGTCTCATGGAGTATTGTTTTCCATCCCGCTACTTTCAGTCCATGGATTCCTTTCTGAATTAGATGTGTTTCTTGTATGCAGCAGATTGTAGGATCTTGCTTCTTGATCCATTCTGTCAGTCTGTATCTCTTAACTGGGGCATTGAGTCCATTGACATTAATGGTTATGACTGATATAGGCAAATTTATTGTTGCCATGTTTTCCTGCTCTTGGCTGTGTTATTCTACTTTTGCCGTTTTTCCATCAGCTTCTTGTCTGGTGCCATAGGTTGACTCGGTTAGGTCTCCTGGATTTGTAACTTTCATTATTTTTCTCCAAAATATTCTTTGGAATGTTTTTGAGCACAGGTTTTGTATCTGTGAAGTTTTTCAGGTGTTCTTTGTCCTGAACATATCTTATTTCTCCATCAGTTTTGAGGATAGTTTCACAGGATACATCAGTCTGGGTTGGAAGTTATTTTCCTCTAGGGCTTGAAACATTTTACCCCAGGCTTTTCTTGCATTGAGCGTTTGAACTGAGAAGTCTGCAGTGATCCTGACGGGCTTCCCTTAGTATGTAAATGGTTGCTTTTCTCTGGCTGCTTTCATTATTTCATTATTTTTTTTAAATATCTGGAACTTTTATAATTATATGCTTAGGTGTAGATTATTTCGTGTCACAGGTGTGTGGAGTTCTGTATGCTTCATATATTTGTATGCCCACTTCTTTTCCTTTTACTATGTAGTTTTCTGCCATTATCTCTGTGAATAGTTTTTTAATGTCTTTTTCATTGTCATTGCTTCCTCAGTGACTCCAGTCAATCTTATGTTATTCTTCTTTGAATCATCTAGGTGTTGTTGGATTGATTTTTCATTATCCCTTGACTTTTTCCATAGATTATGCTTTTCCTGTTCATTGGTTGAGATCCTGTCTTCTAGGTCTGAAATTCAGTCTTCTGCCATATTCATTATATTGCATAAACTTTCACAATACAGTCAGAATACCTTCTCCAAGCTGCTTAGAGGCAGGAAGCCTCTGGCTCCTGCAGTGCTGCAACGGCATTGCCTGAGGTTCCAATCAGCCCACCTACTCACCAATACAGAATCCCTGGGCCCGCTTGTGCAGTGGACCGAGAGGGCACCATGCTGTGGCCCTTGTGCAGCTGCAATGATTCTAGATGCTGTTCCAACAGGCCCACCTATTCACCAATTCATTGTCCTTGGATGTGCTTGTGCAATTGATGTGGAGAAAGGCAGGCTCTGGTCCTGCTTGGCTGAGGTGTTGCTGGTTTCTGCTTCCCTGGCTCTGCCTGTTGTTATACTCAGTCCATGGGTGCTCTTCTAGCATGGATCTAGAGGCTGACGGGCTCCAACCCCAGCCCAACTGCAATTTCACCAGCCGCCACCTCCCCGATTCTGCCTGCTGTTATACTCAGTCCCTGGGTGCTCTTGGGGTGTGGGCCTGGAGGCTGGTGGGCTTTGACCCCGTGGTGACTGCAATGGTGCTGGCAGTGATTGTTAATTTAAATAGACTATAGATTAAGAAGTTTTTAAAATACTTATATCTTTGTTAATTATTTTAGTGTGGAAACCATTCAGTTTGAGATTGCTTGTTCTAATATTACAAATTGAATGAATAATTTTTCTTTGTAATTGAAGATAAAAGAGATACAGAAAGATAATGTTGTAGTTGTCTCTAAAGCTATATTATTGAAAACTTCATAAATGCTTTTTTGTGTATAAAGAAGCTGATGCAATTTCATGAGTAAAGTCATGAACATTCTAAGTTGGATTCTTTTAGGGGGACACAGTTGTTTTTTTTTCTTTTCAAATTATCTTCATTTTGTTTAGAAATAGTTGTTTGGAAAAAAATTAAAACAATAAAATCAGCTAGCTGGTAATCTAGATTAAAATTGATTAGGCCTCAGAACTAAACCATAAAATTTTCCCTGTCAGGCCAGACCAGAGACTGCAGTAAAATTAAACTCATGTACAGAAAATTAACTGGATCTTAGAGACTAAGGATATAGCTCAGTGATATTATGCCTGCTTGGCAAGTGCAAGTTTGTTTCCTGCTATAAACAAATAAACAAACCAAAAAAGAAAAAAAAAAAGTTAATTGGGTCCTAAGCAAAACTGATAAATTCTTCATAAATCATTTTTTACTTTTTTGGTCTCTGACTCTGCAACTTGGTTTTAGAAGCCTTTTCTATCTAAGATCTTAGGACTTGCATTTTCTCCACTATAACATTTGTTAAATTATAATTTTCAACTCTTTTAAAATAATTTTTAAACTCCATACAGAGATAGACTGTTCATCATGTTCAATATTGTATTTCCAGAAAATGAGCACCGATTTTGGCACAAGCTTAGTTCTTATTTACACATAGAGTTGAATGAAAAAAGAGAAGGGAAGTGCCCTATGAGAAAAATGGAAAATGCTAAATGAAAATTAAATATGCTCTTTCAGGAATATTTTAAAAATCCTTTTCTTTTGTAATCAAATCCCTTCCTCATTATAAACATGAGTAAATATAGAAATTAATTGGGAAACTAAGTTAGGGTGAATACATTTGACAGAAGGAAGAACTTGCACCATAATGATTTAAATAAAACCAGCAATAGATTTTGGCATGATTATAGATGTCAGAACAGATGTTCATATTTGAACTCTGAGTTTCTCATATTTTTCTTATTTAATTAATGTAGTTAAATCATCATGCTTGCTTCAGTGAATATCCAATTCAATGCTATATTGTTAATATTTTTGAAACAAATATTGAAGTTGAAATTTGAGTATTCTTCAACCTCTAAAAACTCATTAGTTTATTAAATTTCAGATAATCTGAAATTGACATGTCAAACTTTAAAAAGAAAAATGTAAATAAAACAAATTAGACAACCAACAATAAGGAAAAATAAGTTATTATCCAAAAGACTTCATTACATGTAACATTTCCCAACAAAAATAAAATACCAGATACTTCTAAAATATCAGTGATTAAAATTGAATAAAAGTTTAATTTTAGATTGAATTTGAAAAAGTAAAGCATCTTAATTCAGTTTTTGTTTTCTAAAGATCTCAAAAATTACGCAAAGGAAAAATATGATCTTCAAAGAAACAAAGAAATTCCTATGCCTTTGGCTCCTAAGCAATGAAGAATTTGTGCAAAATTCATGGAATGGGGGCCAAAATGAGAAAATAATAATTTAGAAACAGCAGATTTCCTGTCAGATTGTTCAAGAAGTTCCATTTGTGTGTGATAGCTCTGAAGGGTTTCGATTTCTTCTTTCTCCAAGCTTTCTGCAAATGTACCCTGACATGAGCATATGTTGACTTGGAATTTTCAGTTAATTCAGTATCATTCCTCTTTGCCTTTAATAATATGAGTAGTTTAGTCCACTGCAGCTAATTGTAATCTGAGTGTATATTTCTTTATGCAACCTGACCTCAAACTGAATATTTCAGCTAATGTTGAAAGAAATGTATTTATTTCAATGGTGGAAGTAAAAAATACTGTACTGGATTTACTGAGAAATGTTATATCACACTTGAAGTGAAATATTCCAATTTTTTTTCAGACTAATTATTGTATTCCAGACTTTGATCACCTGAAATCACAGATGATGAGCCTGTTCTGTAGATAAATTCTTTTCTACTACAATAAAAGATGTGAGAAGCTAAACTACAAAACTACATTGAATTTATCAATGAAAGCAGGATTTAAAGAATTTTTCTTAAGTTGCATAAAACTCATTTATAAACTTTTTTGAAGTGGGTAATTTCCTAAGGAAATTGAAGTGATCAAATCTATCCAGGTGGAAATTTTTAAAAAATCAATAATGTATGACTGTAGAAGGTTTTTTTTTTTTTTCAGAGAGTTTAACATGAAAAATAATGACTAGTTCCAGATGGATCAACAGATGATCTCTTTTCCAAGTCCAAAGGAAAATTGAAATGAATTTAAAGTCTTTCAAACCAGAGAACAAGAACCTTTCCAAAATAGTTTGCATAAAACTAGAACAATCTTGCTGCAAAACTTGACAGATAACATAATCACACACATGGCTACATTATTTAATTACTATTGCATAAATCTTAAGTAAAACATTTAAAAAACCCATTGTAGGCTAAATTTTTTTATGAATTGATGATAGTTTTATATCAGAAATGTAAGGGTGGTTCACTATAAGAACATTTATAAACTCACCATTTTCAAGTATATCCATACTTGAATAGAAAAGTACAATATAATCTTAATGAGAACTAAATCTTACTTGAAAAATATGCTATTCTTTTCTGATAATGATTCATAAAAACATGAGAAAAGTTGAATTTTCCACATAATTTCAAAAAACAAAAAAAATCTTTTAACTACAAACAATAAGCAGTCTGCTTAATGCTGAAATATATTCACTTTTATCAAAGTAAGGAATGATCTAAGGATATGGTCTTATAATAAAATAATCCACAAATTTTGTTTCACCATTTAAAGGTTAAATTTATTTATTCTTTCTTACAGTGAACTGTTTAACAGAAGGAGCACCAATTCAGTAAAAGCTATAAAAAATGATGAGATAACTCTTGCAGTTTTGGGGGGGTTGAAAACTACTATACAGGAAATAAAACTATGCTGCTGGAGAGATCATATGAAGAGATCACATGGAAAGGTGGAGGCCTTTGGAATTTCCTGCAGCAGTCATGCCAGGAGGCCAGCCTACAGTTGACTTCAGCCTTATTCCTGCCATCTGCCTGCAATGGCAGCAGAAAACTTAAGTGCAGGAAGCATGCTCCCAGTTGTGCCAAGGCAAGCCACCCATCTATAGAGTACACCTAAAGTGACATTTGGTTAAGCATCTGTGCTTGAAGTAGACTCTTAGAAAATGAAATGAGTGGAAAAGAAATGGTACTTGGAAATTGGTGCTGTAGCCAAAAGCTAACAGATGATGTATTTATTGGCTTTGGAGCCTGGTGGGGAGAAGCCAGAAGAGTATCAAGAGTGTGGGTGCAGGAAGGACAGACAGACATTTGTTATCAGAGTATGAAAAGGACAACTTGTGTATAACGCCACAGAGGGTGGGGCATCAGGATCATCTGTGCTCATGCATAAAAGTTTACACATACAATAAGTGGTCCTCGTTTCTCAGGTAGTCTGTATTTGCGAACTTGCCCACTCCATAAAATGCCTTTGTACCACTAAACTCAATACTCATCACACTATTGTTCATGATGCAATCTGTATCTCTACTGTCACTGGAAGGTTGTGTGCTGAAAATGTGGTGCTCAGATGAGGACAGTGTTGGGAAGTCCTGGGACCTTGTGGAGGTGGATGCAAGGTAGAGGAAGTCACTAGTTTGGCGGGCTGGCGATAGACATCAACACTCTCGCTCCTTCTTCACTCTGTTTGCTTCCTGCTGCCATGCGGTGAGCAACTCTGTTGCACCACTGCCCCCATGCTAATGATGGCCACTCGACATAGTCTTGGAAACAACAGAACCAAGTAACCTAGTACAGAAATTGCTGAAATTGATAACTAAAATACATCTTTCTGATACCTCAGTGGATTCATTATGTATTTTGTCACAGAGATAGAAAGCTGCCTAATGCAACAGGTGGGGGGGGGGCTGTGCAGACAGTTCCAGCTGAGCTTAGGTAAGACAAGATTTTGCCTTTTGTTTTGAACTTGAACTACATGTAAACTGTTTTGTGGTTTATTCAGTGCTACAAGTTTCACTTCTTTGTGCTTGATTTGTGACTTCACTGTCTAAAATTTATCTCCTGGTACTATTCTGAAGTCATCTAGTATTTCAGATTTAAAGAGGACTGTAGTATAAAATATAAACAATATGCATTTTAGATATATTTGGGGATAAATATATCTATTAAACATACAAATGATGGCTCAGAGTTTAATATTAACAAATAAAAAAGTATTAAATGAAGTGTTCTCAAATAGAAATTTACACAAAACAAAGTTATATATTAATTTATGGTCAAAAATATTTGACCCTTGGTGGCAAAGCCTATGTCACACATTGTTTTCCTTTTAAAACAAAGATATTAACATATGAGTTATTTTATCTAAACTGAAACCTTTATATTCAGCTTTACAGTGTTAACACCTGGTGATAAATAAGTGGGTTTTGGTTGCAGTTGGGCACTTGTCTGTAAAAGTTTCACCATATCTGAACTAAATCCTCACATGAGTCTATTTTTCTTGGTAGCAAGGATTTAGTATTTATTGGTTTGGGTTACTCTATATAACACAATTATCTCAAATAAGAATAAGCTTTTTACCCATGGACATAGAAAAGGTGAGTTCCAGAAAGATATTCATAGTGATGATTTAAGCTTCTGAGATGGTAAAGAAGCAAATGGTATTTAGCAGAATAGGAAAAAAAATATTTCTAATTAAAGTGTTGCTCTTTGGAAAATGAAAGGATTTCTTATTTGCAGTTTTCCAGGCATCAAAAGATATACAAGAAATACTTTTTTAAAAAAGACAAACCGCTGACATGAAAAAAAGAAATATCAATGAAGATATGAAGATTAAAGGCCTAAGATTCTTTGTTAGAACCTTAGCAAGATTTAAGATGCAGTTCACCAGTCACACTACATTGGACAGCAGGGCTCCTGAGAATCTTAATGGTGTAGATGCCATCCCATAGTACTTAGGCTCAACCAATGGAGAACGAGCCTAACTGGGAGAGAAAATGAATATAACTTTTGCTTACTGCAGTAGATTTTCCTGACATGCAGAAAGCTTTTATCATTTTTAAAGAAAACATAATAGAATGCTCTGGAAGTAAAAGAAACTGCAAAACCCAAATTTCCTCAGGCGGGAAGCACACTGAGAAACCGAACTACTCAATTTCTTATATGTTGCATTTCTTACAGAAAAAGTCAAAAGTCACAGGATAAAGCCAAGAGCTCACAGAAAACAACCATAAACCATAGAGGACTACCTGCAGGGATTGACATTAATCTTTAAAAAATTGACCACCTAGATTTCAGAATCACCAAATATCAGAGACAAATATTATGTTCTTTCTTTCTTTCCTTCTCTCTCTCTCTCTTTCTTTCTCTCTCTCTTTCTTTCTTTCCTTTACTTTCTTTCTTTCCTTTCTCTCTCACTCTCTCTCTTTTTCTTTTTCTTTTTTTCTAATTTTTCTTCCTTTCCTTATGAGACAGAGTCTTGCTTTATAGTTCAGGCTGACTCTGAACTCACTACATAGCCCAGGCCAGCCTCAAACTCACAGCAATCCTCCTGCCTCTGCCTCTCAAGTGCTGGGATTACAGGCATGAGTCACCATGCCCGGAACTGTGGTATACTGTTACAAGAAATCGAACCCAGGACCTTGTGCTTGCCAGGCAGACCCCAGAACCACTAGGCTAAATCCTTGGCCCAATATTCTTCTTATTTTAACCCCACTCTTTGCAATAATGACAAAAGGAAGTGCTTGAGGAGCACTGCCCAGTAGTTCTTTTGTGTTTATTTTTAGTCAAGATCTCACTAAGTTGCTAGTTGCCCAACCTGAATTTGATCTTGCAAAACTTCTGCTTCATACTCTCAGAATAATGAGGTCAACCTAATCTTTTAAACTGAAATCTATGTTTAGCTCCTTGTCTTATCAGAATTTGCTGAAAATGTGGAAGAGAACTTGCACCTTAATTCTAAGGATTTCAGTACAAAAGTAACCACTCCCAGGGTTAGAATTATACTCATATTCATTTCAGATAATGAATTCTTAATATTAATATATATAGTGAAAAATTTCAGTATCCTGGGAATGGACTAAGTGTGTATTACTTCAGAGAACATTGTAAATAATTGCAGGTAAAAAGTAATGTGTTAGTAGGTTTTCATCAGTATAAGGACATACCTATGGAAGTTAAATGTGCAGAGTAAAGAGGTGTATTTAGCCTACAGTCCTGGAGTGTAAAGGCATGCCATCTGTACCTGCTCAGTTCTGCTGAGGACATTTTGGATGCTCTACCCTCATGGCAGAAGGCAATGACTAGAAGACATTAGAGTGAATGATCACAACTCAAATAGGACCAGGCTCAGGATTTTTGGCAAACCTCTTTGGAGAAGTAGCTTGGCTTCACAAAATACTTTAGTCCCTTTTGAGTGCATGGCTGTAGTCGACCCAAGGAGCTTTCAATAGGCCTTGTAAAGGTCTCCTACCTCTTGATTTTACCACCCTGAGAACCAAGCTTCCATCAGGGAAATCTTTAGGAGACATCCAATTCATATAGAAATAATAGCAAGTAAATTTTGAGAAATGAAAACTGCATGTTCTTCACTTTCTCATTGAAAGATACCGTTTATTTTTCTACTGCTTCAAACTGTGGGTTGGCCCAGTGGCTACTTAAACACTGGAAAGTGGTAAAAGTAATTCTCCACCAGATCTAGGTTTAAGACTTTCGTTTGTGTGCCTTTGTACAGCTTTAAGTTGACAAGGAAGAAGTCTTATGCTCTAGAGAAAAAATTACATTGAGGAAATATGAACATTAGAAAAACTGACTGTAAGGGAGAGGAGCCCAGCTACTAGGTACAAATAAGATCTTCAGATGATTTTGCCTCTAGCTAGAACTGAGGGAAATTGCAAGAGCAACCTTATATAAGAACAGTAGAGGAATATCAGTGATATCTGCTAAATTCCAAGAACTATGAGAGAAAAGAAAGTATAACTATTTAAAGAAGAGGGCTTCCCATATAGCAAGAAATATCTAGAAATAATTATCACCATTATTATTTAATATTGTTTGAAAAATTTTCACTAACATCAATTGTCTAAAGAAATAAATGATAAATATGGAACTTGAAAGGAAGGAAACTTACTTTTGTCATTTAATATGATTGTATGAATGAGAAAATTATGAGAGATTTTTACATTTGAATGTTCTCAAAATCATCATATAAAATTTATTAAATTTGCTGTTTTAAAATAATCTTTGAGAAATATAATAGAACAATGTCATTCATTAAAATAATGGAATGATAAGATCTCTAAAGATATACTTAATAAAATATTCAAAATGTTTATAAAGAAATTAGGATTGTTTCTGGATATAAAAAGATAATTTAATTAATATATACCTTATGTTCAAGAAAATATTAATAATTTTAGATTCATTTTTATATAGTAATCAATAAAGAACCAAACTTTATCAAATGTGATAAAATTGCAATATATTAATCTGGAAAAGCAATTATGAAAAATATCAAAAAGATACTGTACTAAGTAATATTTATGAAGGATGAATAGAACATTTAAAAAAAAACAATATGAATGGAATATCAAGTTTCTCTAATTTTGTTCAGTAGAAGAAAGAAACTTGGACTTTCTCTCTAGTGAAGAACAGAAAAAAGTGAACTAAATCAAAAGTACAATTTGAATTGTCAAGGGAAATTATAGGTATTTTAAATTTTCTTTGGAAATAAAATTTAATTTTCCTTACAATAGACATTATACAAAATTTATACTTCTGAGAATGCTCTTTGACTTTATGAAGAGAAAAACTTTTCTAATGTCTTTTCCTTATGTTCCAGGGTGTACATTCATAGAATAAGAGTGACTTCTGGATATTAACATACATTTGAAGTGAATATGATCCCCATCCATATGCTCTTACTTTTGTCCAAATTCGTGTAGGAAAAATTAGACAAACTGTTAATTCATATTCCACTAACACTCAATTAACACTACTCAGTTAAAACTGTATTTGCCAAAATAAGCTACATTAATCTCCATATCACTGCTTAGTGCTTCTTGGTTTCATAGAAGTAAGCTGATTGACAAAATGACTCAAAGATGTAAATGTTAACTCAAACATGTAAATGTTAAAGCAGAGACAATCTCCTGGAATATAAAATAGATACAATTCTTGAATACAGATATGTAGGCAAGAACTTTCTGAACAGAGCCTGAGTATCTCAGAGTTAATACTGAGAGTCAGAGGAGGAAACATATTAAATTTAATAAGCTCCTGTAGAACAAAGGAAGCAACCCATAGAGATAATCTACAGGACAGAAAAATCTTCTTGATGTTAGTATTTCAGACTTAAGAGTAACATTAACAATATGTAAAGACTGAAAATAAATTAAGACTCCCCAAAATAAAAAAAATATCCAATCATAAAATGAGTAACCAAAATGAATACACATTTCTCTGAAGTACAAATCATCAATAAATATGTGGGAAAAAAAATCTCATCAGCATCGGGCATAAGAGAAATGCAATTAAGACTACATTGAGATATTGTCTTTCCCCCAACCATCAAAAAATCTGATAATAAATACTGAGGAGGAGGTGAGGAAAAAGACATTTTTAACATTGTGGGTGGAAATGTAAGCAGTATGGCCATTTTCTATAGTAGCCAACTATAGAAATCAGTGTTGTAATTTCCCCTCCAAATTAAATAAAATTACATTGATTCAACTATTTCCCTTCCAGGTATCTTCCAAAATGGAAACAAACCTTATGTATGTAGGGGTTGAGGGATTGTAGGAGAGCAAGGGAATTGAAAAAAAATTAGAATCAAGATATATCATATAGGTACAATGTTGAATGTGATAATAATATCTAAAATCTACCAATAAACTCAATAAAGAATGGAATAAAGTCATTATTTTTTATGGGTGTAATATATATATATATACATATATATATATATATTTAAAATCCATATTTAGCAGCACAATACATAGTACAGATCTTTGAAACAATGTACATGTCCATCAATAGATAAATGGATATAGAAAATGTATTTATATACAATTTAGTACTGCACTTCCTTAAATAAAGATAAACTTAGATGTTCATAGGTAAATGGATGCAACTTGGAAAAATAATATTAAGTGAAATAATTCAGACACATGATTTCTTTTATATGAGAAACACAAAAGATATATAAATATACAAATACTAAGTAAAATAGAAAAGAAATACATAGGCAATTGGGATAAGTTCAAATATTTCCTCAAATTACACATTGTGTTATTTCCAAAATATTTTAAGATATATAATGATTTGTTTCATTTGTATTACTAATTTATTGTGTTATCTATTTTTTTTTTTGGTAAGAACATTTTTGGTCTGTTTTGTACTGTGATTAACCACTTTGAAGATAATGACATATAATGTAGTAACTATTGTTATTATTCTGTTATTTTGTCATGAAACTTGTCTTTATTTTTTCATAAAATAAAATGATAAGTAAATATAAAAACAGATGAACGTTTACAAAAATCATACTTGTCATTTTAATTGCCTTATAATATTAAAACATCATTTGCTAAATATGTTAAAAATACCAAAAGGGAAAAATTGAGTGATTCATCTGGGGGATTCTTTAATTAGATAAAGCTCAGGACTATAAACAGAAAGCATTTCACCAAAAGGAGCATTACTTTTTAAAAGATTCTTTGTCAGACTTTGTAATGCAAGATTCTGTTAAGCTACTGATTTTTTCAGTTTTTATTACTTATTAGTATATGGTTTGTAATGATTACATTACAATTACAATACAATCATTACAGTACATAATGATTACATTCTTTATGGGGTGTTATGTTAGTACATGAACATGATATGTCTTTATTCTGTTTTTTAACATTTTCTCATCCTTTCCTTCTTCCTTTCATATATGAAAAAGACACATCTCACTGTTTCACATTATCTTTTCCTTTGCTCTTTATGTTTGGGAGTATACCATGTAATGCTGCCACTAATAACTTAGCTGGATCCTGCTGAGCAAGTTAAGGCCTTTCAAGGTGCTTTGAGATATTTCTTATGCTTAGGAGATCTAATTGATAAAAAATTTACTCATCTAATGTTCTCTTTTAATAGTTTTATAAAACACATATGGTTTTATGGTTCTCTGCAAATCTGACTGAACTTAACATCCATAACACAATATGGATAACGATCTTGCATAAATCCCAACTATTCCTAAGAATAAAAGGAATGGTTTTACTACTTTAGTAATATTTCCATTCTAAGTAATATAGGTAATATTACACATTTCATTCTCTAACAAAATATAACTAGATATAGATTCACTTTTACCAGAACATTCTTAACTTCTGCAAATATGGAGCAATCTTAATATCTATATGTCTAAATCAGTATAACTAAGATTATCACAGAACATTATTCATGATAGATGTGTAAATGTGATTAGGTTTAAGGCGCAACAGCCTTGATAGAAATGCCTACATTTCCCAGAACATACTTGTATAGATTCACACTGCTCATCTTCTAAATTTTGTATTTTAAATTGAACCAGGGAAGCACGCTAGGACTATTGATCTAATTGAACATACAAATATAATTTAGAAATGAGTGCACCTGACAATGGCACAAAGTAAAATGTAGTAATAAATTAATAGATTAATGTTGTTTTGAGTCTTACAGTTTACTATGCACTTACGTTTGCAAGTAAAAACCAGTTAAATAAATTAACAAATACCTATATTTCCTCAAATTTTCCAGGGGGGATTTGGATTTTGTTTGGATGTTTATCAATTTCTAGGCTGGTATTTTTCTTCATATTTTCTTATAATAAAGGAAAAGAAATTGATTCCACATAAAGAAGGTGAATTTTTACTTGAGTATAATTGTTGGCTGATAAATAATTTGATTAGATGAGCCATGTAAATTTATTCATCAAGTTAGCCCAGCCAGGGTGTCCTGATATGTGGCCAAACATTATTTTGGAGGTTTATGTAAGGATATTTTCAGATGAGATTAGCATTTAAATCAGTGGATTTGGTGCTGTGTGTACTGCAGTTGGGCCTCACTCAAAAGGTTGAGGGACTGGACAGAACAAGGACACTCTCTCTGAGCAAGAAGACTTTTGACAGAAGTTGGATTTGGGGGTTGAACTGCAACACGAACTAGGTGTCTAGCCTGGACGTCTGTCTTGGTTGACTTTTTGTTCACCAAAATCAAGTGAGTCAATTCCTCACTAAATCTCTGTGTATATAAACACTACTGCTTTTGTTTCTCTGGAGCATCACCACTATGAGATCCTTCCTGGTAAGTGGCAGCTATCTTAATCCTGGATGATCTAAAGCATTTGATCTGGAAAAAGGAGCTTCAGAGAACCTTCAGAGCACCTTCAGAGCACCTGCTCCATCTCTGGAGACTTCCTTGGAAGAACTGCTGAATCTTCAATTATGGCTGGTTTGATCTTCACGTTATTGCTATCATAGTGGTTTACGATAGAATTTGATATTTGTGAGTACAAAGCTCATTGCCTTTTAACTTGTTGACAACTTCTGTCCATATCCATTATTAATTCATAGCTGTTGGCATTCTTTATGCTGCTTCTCCTCTTTGCCCCTTTAGTTTTGTAGACAAGTTCAGATGCTTTTGGAAATCAGATAGGTAATGCAGATGAAGCAGTGGACATGGATATGCTTACTCCGTTTTCTTGAATTGTGTGATGCTCTATATTACTTTTGCTTCTCCCTTTGACAGAGGCATAAGTACAGAGAATATTTCTCTCATTTAAAAGAAATAATAATGTACATATGACAACGAAAGGTCTTCGGAAACAAGTAAGGCATTAAAGAGTGGTGGAACTAAACATAATGTGCTATTTGAATTCTAGTGCCACTGAAAGATACTTTAATAATTAAACTTACTCAAATATTTTATTACATTCATAATACTTTAAAATATGTTGAATTGCATTTATAAAAGGATCACTGGAGAATAACATAAAAATATTTATCTTAGTTAGTTATCTTAGATGTCATTTCGGTTCTCTTTCTTGCCTTCCTTTACTTTCTCCCCTCGTCCTAGTCCTGTGGTGTCCTTTCCAGCTCTTCCTTGCCTCTCCACTTTTTTTGCATTTTTATTTTTATCACTGCTCTTCATTTGTTATTATCATGTCAGAATTGTGAATCATACATCTTCACTTCTCATGGCATCTGATAAGATCAAAACCTCATTTGCATTCTATCATATGCAGTGTATTTTCATAGAAAATTTTCTCTTATTTTCAACTTCCTTAATTGGTTTTTTAAATATTCTTTTTGTAAAATAGTAAGCTACTTAGTAATAAATATATACTTCAGAGAAATTTTGTCTCTTCCTTGACATAATACATCTTCCTTCTTTTATAGCTACCTTATATTCAATTGTAAAATAACATATATCCTCTCATTACTGATGTATATTGAGTATGTTGTTGTTCTAGTTACATTTCTCTCATTGCTGTGACAAAATACCTGACACCCAAATCAAAGGGAAAAGGCTTATTTAGCTATCAGGATGCAGAGGTCTCAGTGCACACTGCTGGCTCCAGGGCAGGGTGGATGGCAGCCAGGCATACTGTGGAGAATCAATATAGTGCCTGTAAGTGAGAAAAAGCAACAAGGGATCTTAACAACATTTTCCTCCCCACTTTATCCCATCCAGACGACTGGGATTAGGGAACTAACCAACCAGTCACTCAGGTGTCGTGATTTAGCAATCACACCCATAATCCCAGCATTCCAGATTTAGCCACCTCTAAAAAAAGAAAGCCCCACTTAATCTAATGAGGCTTTAGGGGGACATCTAAACACAAGCCATAACAGTTACTTTATACATTCAGCTCTAATCCTCCAATATGCATAGCACTGGAATAGACTGATTTTGTTTGAAAGGATATTTTCATCTAAAACTTTCATGAATGCAGTTTGATTGGTCTCTTTGCCTTTACTAATGGATGAAGGTACCTATTTCCCCACACACTAAGCAACAAGGTATATTATCAGTTTTTATATGGTCATGTGATGCTTCACAGTGTTTTGTAGGTGGTAATCAGGACTCGATAGTGATTTTTGTACTAAATTGACAGGTACACCTGTTAGGTTTTGCTTGACACAGTACACGCACCTATTAAACTATTAACTCTAAATTTCTACCATATGTGTCAAAATGTAGGAGTACAGAAGATGAGGAGATAATACCACAATGTGTGGTTTAATAGAACAGAAGCGTTTTTAAAATGTAAACAATGTTGCCAACAGACAATCCTAAATTTGGTGCACACATTTTTTTTCATTATCTGAAAGAAGAAAACTAGATGTATTTTAAATAAATTTTATTCTAATATCAACAACCATAAAACAAACAACAGAAGAATGAAGGGTCAGAAAGAATTTGATCAAGTCTAAGAAAATGAGATTAGTCAACAACAAAAGTTAATATTTGTAAATATATATCAAATTCCAAGAGCTGACTTAAGTTATTTACAATTATTATTTTATTTTGTTTTTGCAATAACTTTATGGGAAAGTCTATATTATGAAATCCATTTTGCAGATATATACACTGATTCTCAGAGTAGTTAAATCATACAGCTTGCCACAAATATTGTAAGTATTTTGTATCTAATTTCCTTTCTATATCAGGACAGCTGAAATATTCAAACATTCATAAGTCATTATTTAGAAAATATAGTTGGGTGCACTATGTTTTCTTGCTATGAGACGTGATATTTAAAAAATAATTTTTATGGAATGTCAATCTGATTTGATAGCAAATAGTTTCCAAAATTACCTATTTCCCATTTTATATTTCTAAGGAATGGAAATATCAAATAAGCCCATGTTCACTTATGGTACTTCAACAAATAGGATAAATTGTGTGTTTTAAATTTCCTGTTTCATAAAAAGGAAAAATGGTCTGGCAAGTGATCCAGATTTATATTTGTCTTGTGAGTGTGTGAGTTCACTGGGAGATAATTATATTTTCATCTGATACTTTGCAATATACTTCTGCTTAGCCTATAATGTACTATGCTTTCCTGCTATTTATTTTGCTGTAATTTGATATAAATTGTTTTTATGTTTTAGACAAGGAAGACTTCTAAAAATTCAGATTTTATATACATCACATTCACTTTCTCAACATATAATTCAATCATTTCTTAATGGTCTAATTTGGTCTACTCAAAATATACAGTATTTAACCAAGCAAAAACTTGTTAGAATTCAAAATTTCTGATTTTTAAACAAGTACTAATGGAATTGTTTATTTTGAAAAATATGTACTCTCAATTTTCCTTTCTTACTTGTATAGAAGTATGGAAATATGAAATACATATTTTTTGGTTTTATAAGTGATTTTAAAGTAATTAACAAAATTCATCTGAATATTATATTGATAGAATACTAAAGTCATATAAAAATAAATGACTAGAATAAAAATGCTTTTAAAGAACAGACTTTAAACATTGAAATTTATAAATGTGTTTTTCAAACTATTAGGATTTTCTTGCCCATTTAGAAGGATGGGCAAGAAACTAGTTTTTTTTTAATGGAAGTTTGCCAGGCGTGGTGGCTCACGTCTTAATCCCAGCACTTGGGAGGCAGAGGCAGAAGGACTGCTGTCAGTTCAAGCTTGCATGGGCTACACAGTGAGCTCCAGGACCGTGTAAACTACAAAAGTGAGACCCTGTCTCAAAAAAAAAAAAAAAAAAAAAAAGATAATTTGTCTTCTCTTCATTTGATGACATAACTTTGATTAATGCCTTTTTTGAGAGGGGATAGCTGCTAGTGTACATCACACTTTTTCTCCTGTTCTTATGGTGATTACACTTGAGAAATGAAGGTAGAGGGACCATAGTTTTGAGTTTCTAAGCTCCAGAGATGTGAATGAATCCTTCCACACAGGTGACTAGCTTCATTTGCTGTCTTCAGGTAGCAAGTAGTACAAGGTGAGATTAAAATATATGATGCATATATATGTATAATGTACCAATAAAGATAAAAAATATATGGTGAATACTTAAATTACAAATTGTGAATTTACTGCAGTGAATACAAACTGCCATTACTTCCCCTCAAAATACTCCACTTCACTTTGAACAGACTTATTGCATCATTCTTGCCATTTGCTGAGTAGTTATGGAACTCCTTTTTCATGTCTTTATGAGATTCCATAAAAAAATATTTTGAGTGCATCTGTCAAGTGCCATCCAGCTGAAATGCAAGCTGGTAAACACACCACAGCATATTCTCGTACCTGTCATTGACGGGATCTGGCACCATCTGGTACCTTGTGATTTCCGACTTTTCCTCAAAGTCAAAATGATCAGAAATGTTTCAGTCAGTTGAGGAGATGGGAGGCAGCCCCAATAACAAAAGTAAAGACATTTTTTAATACACAATAACAAAACTAAAGAGGCCTTGGGAATTTCTTTAGAAAGTGGCAGGTAAGTGTGTTTTAAGGAAGGGCGAGTGTTTGGAGGGGTATAATGGCAATGTGTCTTTTGATGTAATGCATTTTTGAATTAAAACATTGAGCTCTGTTTTTGAACATACATCATAGTTGGGGGTTGTGTCACATACCTGTAGGTCCTGTTACATGCAAGACTGAGTTTTAGATGTCTATTGAGTCCTTGACTTTGAAGCCAGTCAGGGAAGCATACAGACACTTTCACTCAACAAGAAAAAAGTAGTCCTGAATGCATCTCTCCTTTGCTTTTAGAATAATACTAACTGCTATAGGTGATGAGAAGCCACTGGTATCTTAGTAAGTCCATGAGGGACTATATATATATATTATATCAAAACCTTTTTTTTCTAAATGATTGATTTTATTGGTACATTTTATATGCAAATCATGATTACAATCAACATTGACCACTTGTGCCATTGTATTACATGACTTAATTCTCATTTTTTCTATTTCCCTGACCACCCCCATCCTCTATATACATAAGCTGCTTTTTATTTTTTATATTGTATTTTCTCCCACATTTATAAAATTGCTAGGCTTAAAAAACATTGTGTAGGTAGATATATCAACACAACTGATGGAAGACCATCAGATTCTGTAGGCATTTGGAACAGCAGGACTGATTTACCAAGGTATTCCTAAGCTCATTTGTGGTCAATTAGTCACTTTTTAAGGATATTGTGATGTTTTTCAACAGGTGTCAAATTATCTCTCTGTTCTCATTCTGTCTTCATCTGTACTTCCATGGATACTGCTGTCAACATTCTGAATTTTGGAGAAATCCACTTCCTGCTACTTCATAGAAAAGGAAAAATCTTCATATAAATTCAGGATGCCCTACTACTTTTAATATATTAAATTCCTTTTACTTAAGTACATGTAATAGTATGAATTAAAAATGAAAATAAATATTCAGAAATAATATAACTAATACAGATAAAATTATATTTTAAATTCTACAAAAATTCTACCTATCTCTCAAATATGCTCACCATTTTCTATAATACAGTTAGACTGGAAAATTACTCACTGAATATTTCTTTTTAAAATTCATACAATACATGCATTCAGTTCAGAAACAGTTTCTGTTGGTGAGACTGATTTGTGAGATGACCATTTTTTTTAATTGAAATTTTTATTGGTACTGTTGGGAACCACCCTGTTTGGGAATTGCAAGGTCAAAATTGACCAGGACTTCCTGCCTGCAAAGGACTTTGGACCTGACTCTTGTCTTCATCTCTGGTAACAACAGGGACTCAATGGTCCCACATGCTGTGATGCTTCAGGGCAGAACTGCACCGGATCTCCCCCTTCTCAAGGACTATTGCTGACATCTGCCTTGCCTTGAGGGATGCTCATCTACATAACTTCTCTAGGACTATTGTTGGTGTGGCCCTGCCTTTCTGGGTATTTTGGAATATAAGATAATAAAAGGTGTGGTAGGTTGGGATCTGGAGTCCTTGCCACCCAGACTAACATGGATCAGACCCAATCTCAGTTTTCGCTAAGTCTCATTTCTGCCTAATTATTAATTATTTTGCCATGTGCCATGAACTCACAGGAGACTAGAATTTAATGCAAAAGTTCTAGTTACGTTCCCTCCCCCTGTTTACTACATGGTACATTACATATAGGCATCATGATTGCACTCCATAATGGGGATTTGTACCAGTTTAAGACACAACTTAATTCTCATTTTTTCCCATAGCCCTAACACCCTACCAACCCCCTATATACATAAAATTTGTTTCCTTTCTTTTTTGTTATAATCTCATTATTTTCCCCCTTCACCCTATTTTACTTTGAGTATTTTCTATTTCACAATATATAACCATTTATTTTTAAATCTACTTTATTTCTGAGAGCAGTTTTACAGTGACAGTAAAATCAAGAATGTTCCAAGATATGCAGCATACACCCACGTTGTCCCTGCAGGTATATACTTCCAGCACTTCCCTCATTACTGACCTTCAGCTCAGGCATAAGACTGGTTTTTTTTTGGGGGGGGGGTCAGGGTATTTCTTTGTAGTTCAGGTTTACCTTGAACTCACTATGTTGCCCAGGCTAGCCTCAAACTCAGCGATCTTCCTGACTCTGCCTCCTGAGTTCTGGAATTACAGGTGTGAGTCACCATGCTGGGCATTGTGGTGTGTGGTTACAGGGGACTGAAATCAGGACTTTGTGCTTTCCAGGCAGACACCAGAACCACTGAGCTAAATCCTTGGACCAAGACTAATACATTTTTTAAAAGCTAACTTTGACATATAATTATTAGGATTGTATTTTTGATGGGTAAGAATATAAAATATCTCACTTTTATAAATTTTCCAAAATATATGATCTTGTGGACACATTTCAAAGACTTTGAAGTCTTGAAAGGGCTTGGAGTGTGGGGCCCTGAAATTTCACTCATTAACTTCACAGTGTTTCCTTTTTCTACATGCTGTTGAAAGAACATCTTGATTCCATTAGAGAAACAAAATATCTTTTATCTCATAATCACTCAGGATATACTGATTTATACACTTTTACTTTTAAAATTTCAATTAAATATTATCTTCTATTTCTACCCAACCTTTATACTAATTGATGTACTCAGCAGCAGAGGCTATCAGGACTCCTTTCCCTTTGGTGATCTGTGCCTATAGCTTTAAGTATCTAGCAACTTGATGATTATTCAGAATATTTTATTGCTTGATTTTATTTGTATTTCTTTGGTTTCTAATGTAATTTATTTTATAAATGTTTATTGATGTTTAATTATTTTGTAGGTGTTATATGTTTATATTCTGTCACTTGCTTTTTTAGGATATTTATTTATTTCATATTTAAATATACACACACACACACACACACACACACACACACACACACACACACACATATATATATATATATATATATATGTGCTTTGCCTTGAGGAAGTTTAATTGCCCTGAGTTTAATTGTATATTTTATATAGTCATTGTAATCACATTCCACATTGAAAATTTGGACCTCACATATTGTACAAATGTACATATTGTACATATTGTACAAATTTGTACATCACATATCTTGATTCTCACTTTTCCCTTTTTCCCTGCTCATCCTACCACTCCAAAGCTGCTAGATACATATAAGCTGTGTTTCCTTCTGTTTTTCACTATCAAGTTCCTTTTTTCCCATTTTCTAACTTTACCCTATCCCCTTTCCTTTTTCTTTTTTTCCTTTTGAACATTTTCTTTCTACTCCATATTACCTACCATACATTTTGGTATTCATATATATCTTCAGTTTTTCATTATAGAGGAAAGATGGTATTTACACATCTATATCTTATTACTTCACTTATGGGTATGTTCTCAAGGTACACCCATCTGAATATAAATAACTCAAATTTTTCATTCTTTATGGTTGAATTAATTCTTTATTTTATATTTGAAGACCTACATCTGCTTTGTCAAGTCTTTCATTAATGGGCTTATAAGTTGTTTCCAAAATTTAGTTATCACAAACTGAACTGCACATGTCACTCTGGTATGATACTTTTAATTGTTTCTGTATATACCTAGCAGGTAAGTACAATGGTCAAATGAGACCATGAATCCTAGATTTTAAAAAAATCTCCACATTGATCTCCATAGTGGTTGCACCAGTTTTCTGGCCCAATAACAGGAGAGAAGAGTTCCTTTCTTCCCCATACCCCCAGCAGCATCTGTTGTTGGTTGATTTTTTTGATAGCAGCCATTCTTTGTGGAGTGAGATGCTATCTCAGTATTGTTTTCATCTCTCAGTCAATGATGTTGAACATTTCTTCATGTTTCTTCACTGCCTGTACTTCTTCATCTGAAAAATATATGTTCATTTTGATGCTCATTTTTGAATTGGGTCTTTAAATTTGAGAATGTTGATTTTTTTTAAGTTCTTCATATATCCTAGAGAGTAGTCCTTTGTGAGAGAAACAGCTAGTAAAAATTATTTCCCATACTGTGGTTGTCTTTTTGTTTGTTGGTGTTTCTTTTGTTGTGCAGAACATTTTTAGTAAGATAAAATGAATAGATACTTTAAAGAGGAAGAAGTAAGAGTAGCTAAGGAGTATATGAAGAAATGCTCAACATTACTGGTCATTTGAGAGATGCATATGAAAACAAAACTTAGATTCCATCTCATTCCACAAAGAATGGCTGCTATTTCAGAATTTGCCAGCAACAAATGTTGGTGAGGCTGCAGAGAAAAAGGAGCCCTTCTTCACTGTTGATGGGAGTGCAAACTCATACAACTTTGTGGAAATAAGTCTGGAGATTCCTTAAAAGCCTATGATTGGAGTTCCCATTTGATCCAGACATTGCTCTGCTAGGTATATACACAAAAGAATTAAAAGAATCATATCACAGTGACATATGTGCACCCATGTTTATAGAAGTTCAGTTTGTGATTGCTAAATCTTGGAAACAACCAAAATGTCCATCAAGAGAAGACTGTAGAAGATGTGGTTCTTTTATAGAATGGAGTAGTATTCTGCCATTAAAAATGATAGGATTGAATCACTCATACTCAAATGGATGTACCTTGAGGACAACCTCATAAGTGAAATAAATAGGTCACAGATGTGTAAATATCGTATCTTTACTCCAGTATGAGAAAATAAAGATGCAAATGAGTTCTAGTATGTATAGTTGATATTGTGAAATAGAAAACATTTAAAAGGAAAGAGGGTGTAGGGGTAAATAACAAGGGGAAAAATGTGATTTTAATAAAAAAGGAAACAAAGCTCATGTATGTAGGGGGTGGATGGTTGTAGGTTAGATGGGGGAAGGGGAAAGTGAGAATCCAGTCATGTTCTGTTATGGTACAACATCTCAATGTTGAGCGTGATGATGATGTGTATTCATAATGTACCAATAAAGATTTAAATTTAAAAAATGGGTCATGCCTTTGGGAAATGCTGCCTTTCTGTATCACTTTTGTCATATTAAATATGGTCTTCAGTAATGGACAGGTACACATAAGCTTAACAATAAGATATGGATAAAAAGAAAACATTGAGAAGTCCTAATTAGGGAGATCCAAGAAAAATAAATAGGGCACACTAAAAGCTGAGTGCTAAAGTGGAAGACACAAGAAGAGTATTAATGTACTTCTTCATGGTGAGAACAGAGGCTAATCAGACTTTTCTAGAAATAATATATATGTGTTGTTGATAAATTCCGTCTTCCTTCTCCTTACACAATTCTAGGCAAAATCTCCATCAGTTTCTGTTGTTCTTACACTGTGGAGTTTGTGTGAAGGGAAGGAAGAGTTTTCACTGATATCAAGGGAAAGATTGTGTATGGGTTTCAACTAAATACATAGCCATTGCAGTATTCATAGAGTGTCAGTTGCTCCCAAGCACCGGAAGGAAGTGTTGGGAAAATATGCACAGTTCATCTATTTGAGTTTGCAGTAACATCATCAGTTTGCTTGGATTTTTTTTTTTTTTAATCTCTTTCTAACTCTGCACCCAGCCTTGGGACTCAGGGGAACATGAAAAAGATGAAAACAGAAAAGAAGAACAAACACAAAAACAAGAGGCCCAGAGGGAAGACAAAGAAAGAAATGAGTAAGAACAATGGTCCGATGTTTATAATGGGAGAGTATTGAAATAGGAAAAAGTCAAACCAGAATAACTCATTGTTTATAATGACAGTTGGGAGATTTGTTTTAAAAAGCAGATTAATGTTTTCAGGCAGGTGTCACTCTCAATGCATATCCATGGCATGCATTCCCATTATTGAGAGGCTATGGCCCTGAAAATATGGAAAGGTGCACCTGAAGGTTACCGATGTGACTGGCAGGCGCAGATTGGTTTGTCTGCAGCAATCTTGTCTCCAAACAGAAGACAGGTGGCAGCTGCACCTCACGGGACTGTCTCTAGTGTCACTTGCCGCACCAGGCTTTCATCTCCTTTTCCTTCTACCGTTACGGATAAACCTTTATTTCTACTATAAGTGATTTAGAACTAATTGGTCACATTTTCTTTAGTTGTTAGTTTCCACTTTCTCTCCTTGGGGAATTTTTCTAATCAAATCAGTAGTAAGAAATTCAAGCATAAACTACTGGATTGGATTATCAAGAATATTCAGAATAATGTCTTAAAAATAAAAATGTCAGTTCAATTTTTGAAAGTTATTATCATCAAATTTTACATCAGCTTATGTTTTATAAATAGTTTGTCAATAATTTGAAATAGTACCTTTACCATTAAATCCATTATTTTGATTTTATCTTATTATTGAAACTGTATTATTTCATTTTTAATTGTTATTTTGATATTTGTAAATAGTATTACCATTAATTTAAGAATTAATTTTTTTGTCTTTATAAATTCACAATTAGGCATTTATTGGACATTGAATTATAAGTATCTATTGTAAACAAAATTTTAGGCTATTTAAATTATATAACATGAAAAATTAAAGTTGAATATTATTTTATTTACTTTATTATAATTTTTGATGATTTTATTTTGGGAGTATAACATCATACACTCTTAAAAGGAGTTTAATTGCATTCTGTGAATGCAAATATTGCTGCTGCCACTTATGTGATGACTGTTCATGTTCGTATTTGCTGTTCTGTTTTTCTTCAAGTGTAGCTAAAAACCTATATCTAGCAAGGTCATTAGAAAGCCAAATTAAGAGAAAAAAAGGCAAAACGATCTCAAGCACAGTAGTAAGTACGTATCAGGAAAAAATAAATAATAGCTATAAGATTGTTTGAGGCCAGTTGGGCAAAAGTTTTATACTGGAGCCTTGACTTGCGGACTTCATTCCCAAGGGCTGGATGTAATTCAGGTTGGTAGTTGAACCTCAGGCTCTTCTCTCTACACAGCCTTCAAAGTCTCTCTCTGGTTCTCAGGCAGACCTTAGTGTCCTTACAGACACACTGCCCCAGGAGTTCTCAGTTAACTCCACACAGGAAAACATGTTATAATTTTCTTTCCAAAACTCTTTATTGGCTAAATCTCTGTCTGAGACTACCTTGGAGCACAAGCAGCAGACATTTGCTCCTAACTCCATACTTTAGTACTAAGTTAAAACTAAAATTCCAGTCATAACCAAAGTTATGCAGGCCTCATAACTCAAAGGTTCACTGTACTTAGCAAAGTTTAATTTGTAACCCTATAAAGAAAATTTATAAATGTTTTAGCCACTAGGATGCTAAAGTTAATATACTTTGTGACATTAAATAATTTATATATTCATGTATGAGGATAAAAATAGTGCTTACTTCAAGGAGTTATTGTGTAGAAAGAAGGCATTCATAACTATAAAATATGATATGTGGAGTAGGGCTTGGCTTATGAAGTATATAAATATATAAAGGTTGTACAAAGATTTGTTAAATAAATTACTTAAATTAATAGGGTAGAGATTTTGCTAATCAATAACTACATGCTGTAATGAAGCCATTTATCAAAATAAGCTTTTCCATTATGTATTTCTAGATTAAGAATTATTTTGCAAACTACTCATCTCATTTACTTGTACAGAATTTATGATTTGAAATTGTTTACTTAGCATTGATATAATTTTGTATGTTTTTATGTAGCTTCTCACTACTTAAAATTCTTGTATCAAAGTTATCAGCAACACACAATAACATCACTAACATCACTGACTCATCTATATTTTATCAGGCTCATGAGGGGTTTTGTTTTGTTTTGTTTTGTTTTGTTTTGTTTTGTACTGGCTATTAAATCTAAGGAACACTGAGCCACATTCCCAGCCCTTTATAATGTTTTATTTTTGGAAGTATATTATCAATATGTTAATCATGAGAAGTAGATACACATACATGACATTTCTCAATTCTTTTCTAACCTCTCCACTCCTGCCCTTTCAAATCCTGCCCACCATTGGCCCTTTACCTGTTTACATGTTACTAGTACATGATGATCATATTCCCCACAGGGTCCGGGTACATGTACATAATTACATAATCTCACAGCATTATGTACTCAGCATTACATAATCTCTCCCACCCTTTAAAAATATTCTTTCCTTTCCAAACCTCCTCTCCTTCCATATCTTTGTAACTTTTCCATAGGCCAAAGGTGCATCTCACTATTTCCTATTATTTATTCTTATTTTAAACTTTATTTATGTAATTGTTTTTCATATAAGACAGATAATGCAAGATTTAAACTGGTGTATGTAAAGTAGATCTTGAGGGGGAGCCATTTTCTACAGATTAATAGTTTGTCTTTGTTGCAGAGCAATGCCATGTATAAATATCATATTTTTATCTATTCATATGTTGATATGTATGTAGGCTTTTTGTAAGATTTAGCTATTATGAATTCTGCCACTAAAAACATGTATATAACATGTGTCACTGTAATATGATGTTTTTAAGTCTTTCAACAAAATATCAAGTAGAGGGATTTCTGTGTCAAGTAGAATTCCTATTTTTATTTTTTGAGGAATTTCTACACTGATTTTCAAAGTGCTTACCCCAGTTTACACTCTTATCAACAATGAAAAGAGGTTCCTTTTTCTCACTTCCTCTTTAACATTTGTTTTTATTTTAAGTTGATTTTATTGGTACATTTTATACAAATATCTTGAACACAATTGACATTGAGAATTTGTACCAGTACATGGCACAAAGTTTCATTTTTTCCTATTCCCCTGCCCACTTTACCACCTCTTCCCCTATAAATATAACCTTTTTCTTTTTACCATCAAATTTCAGAAATCCAACATTTGTTTTTATTTATTTTCTTGAATATAGCCTTTCTTTCAGAGTGAAATGAGCAGTCATTGCTTTAATGTTTTTCTCAGCCAGCAATGTTGAATAGCTTTTCATGTGCTCACTGAGTGTTTGTATTTCTTCATCTGAGAAGTGTTTATTGATTCATTAATTATGCTACTTTTAGACAGAATCGCCCTAAATTGCCACGCAGGTGTAGAATCTGCAATTCTCCCATCTCAGTTTTCTGAGTAGTTCGCATTAATGGTGTACAATCCTATTTCCAGCTTTCAGCATTATTTTGAAATAGGACATGAACATATAATGTCACTAACATCCTACTAGAAAAGTTAAGGAGCATAGGTTGGAATTAACTCAAAATAGCTTATAATTTGAATTTAAAGGATTTTTTCTATGTAAAAAATAAAAAAAAATCTCATACAATTTAAAACTTTATGTTGTGTTTTCTTCTGTTTGTAAAAGGAACTATAGATCTGAATAATTTCAATTAGCCATTTTTTTCTAGTTAGTATAACAAGTCACACTAGTTTGATTAGTATAAAAATAAAATGTCTTTTATTATTACTGGCATCCTCTTACTCAGTTTTTAAAGAACTACTATACACTTTGCTTTTCATGAAAACACAGTAGAGAAGATACACTTTTATATTTTTGAGGTAATGTATAATTGTAGGAATCGGAATTGAAGACCCCGGGGTGAAATAGAGGTCAATGGGTTTCTTTTACAACTTAGCTTCTTGAAAGCAATATTTTAATGGATATGGCCGCACAGTTGCCAGTTTTGACACAAAGGTCAGTGGCCCTTTGAGCAATGAAATCTACTTGCTTGGAATTTGAAAGGAAGCAGCATTTATGCTACTTGTCCATGGGAATCATACTGTCCACTGGAATGCTGGGACTCTGGGTTTCTCAATTTTTAGACATGTGAAGCCATTCTAGAATGTGATTAGTCAATGTATGGGAAGACATTATAAAACCTACTACCCATATGCACACATACCACTTACTCTTTCCCTAGCAGGTATGGCAATGTGATTGACTTGTGTCACAGAGTAAAGTAAACCTTTGCAATGTTCGGCTGTGTAATTGAGCATCTGATGAAAAATTAAAATTCTTGCAAATAACATGATGAGTCAATGGGTTTATTTTATAACATAGCTTCTTGAAAGCAATATTTTAATGGATATGGCCATACAGTTGTCAATTTTGACATAAAGGTCAGTGGTCCTTTGAGCAATGAAATCTACTTGCTTGGAATTTGAAAGCAAGCAGCATATATGATTTCCATATGATTCTCCTTTTTTCCAAAGAGTTTTTATTGGCATTTTCCTCTTCCATCTCAGCTTGCTGCAAATGAAAACACCCAGCCAAACACCCAACCAAACACCCAGACACACACACACACACACACACACACACACACACACACATGACTTACGAAACACTCATGAAAGTCAAGGAGAGGGAACAGAGTAACTCAGTGCTCCCTAGCAGTGTCTAAATGATGTCTATCTAAAACTATATTTATGTATACATGATATATATTTGTATATTTGTTATAACTTCTTCATATAGAAAAAGTAAGCAAAGACATTCAATTTGCATAGATCTGATACAGAAAATTAACTTTGAAATGATATGGCTGTAAATATATGATGGACAGTTTGTTAAACTTCAATTTCATTAAGGTAAAAAACTACTGAATCTACTTTAATCTCATAATAATATCAGGTATATATATGTATAAATGAGACTTCAGATAAAGATATATTTGTGTGTTAACTTAGGAGATTCTCTTTTCCAACTTACTCACTATTCCTCCTTAGCACAGATCAGGTATTTCTTTCCTTTTCATGATTTTTATAGTGGTTTGGAGTATCTTCATTTTTCATAGGAAAAATAAAGATTTTCATTCTTAGAGTTGACTCAGAAATCCACACACATGTTTGAAGGAACATTGTGGATATAAGAAAATGGCAAAATAATTTTTAAATATGATATGTAAAGGTCCACACTTCAGAGTTCCAAAACAATTCTCTCTGAATGAGCTAGACTCAGCTAGAGTGTTAGCAGGTAAGAAAGATGGAGAAGTTCCATTTTAAAAATCTATTTTGGCCAATCTTGGTGTCTCCATATTTTACTGAATTAACTTTTCCAGGCCCAAGAATCTTCCAGAAAAAAGATGTTTTTACTCAGTGTTCCATAGAGTCAACCCCATGGTAGTCACAGAGGACTTCCTATCTTGCTGACTTTGGTCTGCCTATAGCTTGAATTATATTCATAACTAGATTTTCATGTATGGAATCTCTGCTCAGCAGCTCCTTAATTCAACAGAGACAGGAATGATACTGGTGATTTTTTACAAATCAGGACAAATTAAAATTTACAAGCAAAACAAAACCAGATTTTGGAGTCTTCCATATCATTTTCTTGGAGCTGAAATAGCATTTACAGTATTTTCATAGGACTGAAGCTAACTGCATAAGAAGAAGCTGTGAAATTCAATTTAATTTTACAAAGCATTGATTGTATAGTTCCAAGCTAGTAAGAATTGGGAACACTAATTTCATGTATTATGCACAAAACAAAATACATGCTGCTATAGGTATGTAGTGAAGTTTTTCAATTTCCTGAATTTTGTTACTTTATCTTTTTAACTCACAAACAATAAAAATCTTCAATTACAAACAATAATCTATTAAAATTTAATAAATACCTCTTTATCTTCTTTTTCCATGTTTTCTTTAACATTTAATAGAAAGACATATACAATACATTTTTATCACATTTACATAAGAAGTCACTACAGAAATTTACATGGATCAGAAGGAAAAAGACAATTAGGCATGGCCCAGTTCTGTGGGATATTTTCTCAGAGCATGAAAATCAAACTTCGGTTGGGGAAAGGATTCACACTGCCAGATTAAGTCAAGGCTTTAAAAAAGCTAAAATACAATGCTTTGAGTAGATAACCAGGTTCTAGGGCCAGGAATATTTCAAAGTTGCCATGCTTAAACACAACCTCTATTTACCCATCTGTGTGTATTCTCATCCATGACTTAGGAAATACCATCCAAAGATGTCCCTCCATTAGGGAAATCGCTAAACATTCATTCAGTTCCAGACACAGGGATGACCTTGCCTCCTCCCCTACAATAAGAAGAAAACCACATCTTTTTGATACTACTGACCCAATCTCACAGTTTTGCTTCTTATTTCTACTGCTGGTTTCTCACAGCAGAGAAACAATGTACTCAAGCATGTATCCTATTCAGTTCACTTATGGTTTCAAGGCCTAGATATTTAGCTCTAAATATCTGAAATGTATCCTTCTTATAGGCAGAGTAGTATTCCCTTGCATAAAAAGTCTTTTGGGTCTACTCACTATGTAATATAAAATTAATATAAATTTATATGATATTTATTTTAATGTAATCAAGATTTTGCTTCCAAAATTTTTTGATATAAAACATCACAATTGTGTATTATTTAACATGATTTCTCTAGCAAGTCAAATTAGCTGCACAGAAGATGCTAAATTCATAAATATCTCCAAAATTTTAATAATAGGCTGATACGTACCAACAATTATTTAGGGGGTGTTTATTAGTTTCTTTGATCTAATTTTTCTTAACATCTCCATAAGTGAGAAAACTAATTGGTAGTGTTATTGGCTGGAAAATAGTACTAAATTTGGCCCATTACTGATGAAGCACAGATAAGTATAAACTTATTGTAGGAAAGCAGTGAAATTAAATTCCACTTGTAACTTGGTGTGCATTAGTAGATCTGGAAAGTGAAATGAAAGTAAAACAATAGTCAGTGGAGAAATCTATGCAAAGTTGTCAAACGTGAAGCAGCATGGATATGTGTTTCTGATGGGTGACGAGACAAATGAGAGCTAGCAGAGCAGGACCCCTCTTCTCGTCTCCAGGTGCTTCATGTGACTAACAACAGTGAGGATGCTGATGAGTTCATTATGCTTTTACAGGGGAACAGGTGAGGGAAAGAAGGAATAATTCATAGAGAACTAATGAAATCAATTAACTTTTGTGAAGCATTGACTTGCAGTGTTTAATTCATTCCTACATAAGTCAGTGTACATTAAGCTAACCACATACTAATTTAGTTAGAGTAAAAACTGGTAACATGCTTTTGAAAACAATTGCACAAATATAGAAGGATAATAACCGTGGTGCTAAATTATAAAGTAGGAAGCAATTTTAATTATCACTGTGGCTAGATTTCAATAGATTTTATTTATTTCATTCTAGTTTTTATATATGTGATTTAAGTATTTTGAAAATGTAATTCCAGCAGGATCTACTGTAGTCAATAATCCAGTGACTGCTGAAACGAATGTACAATTTACTGTCTTGCTACCTAATGATTTTGCCTAATGAAAAGTCTCCAATAATTATATACTTAACTCTGCTCACTTATTTAAGTTGATGGAAGTCCCCTGGGAACTCACTTTTACATTTGTATTTGTTTTGTTCCTACACATCTTGCTATAAAAAGCCAGATGTTAAATATTTTTAGCTTTGCAGGTCATAGTGTCTTTTGTTGCAACTATTTGACTGCTGCATCGTAGTGCAAAAGCATATGTAAATTGGCGACTGGGCTATGTTCCAATTAAATTTTATTTATGGCTGGATTTGACTTCTAAGCCATAGTTTATTGGCCTCTGACTTATACTATCATCTGTTCTTAAATAACTATGAGAAAAATATTTAATAAGCATGTCATAATACATTAGACAATATTTACAAGTATAAATTCACAATGAAATAAAATAATTATCAAAATATTATGATAAAAATAAATCAGTTATATTTCTTTTGTGCTGCTTATGAGAAAAATTTAGTAAATTTAGAAAAAATTTACTATTTAGTAAAATAGTAAGTATGCCAATTAAATAAACCTTTAACTGTTACTTTCATTATGCTTTTATGTGATGTCAGTGTAAACAATAAACATCCAATGCTTTCTTAGGTCACAAGCAAATTTAAAGAAGTATGAAGTCAATTTCATACATGATTTAATATGGAAATAATTATTAAGACTGTATAATACTTCATCTTATTAATATTTCACCATGCATTCTAGTTATGCACTAAAAGAATCTCATGCCATTTTTTCAATGTTTGGCATATTTTTATCCTTTGAATAACCAAACCATTTGAGCAAAGAAAACTGTAGATCTTTCCAGAGCAAGTGAGATAACTGAATCTTTGTTTCACTCTTTTATATGTTGCTTTTTTTCCTGTAGTATAAAGTAGATATACTTTAAGTGATATAGAAAATGCAAAAGTTATCCATATTTATGGAGTACCATATAATTTTTTCAGACTTGTACACATTGTATAATATTTAAAACAATAAGCATCTCTCATCAAATACTCACACTTTTTATATGGTAAGATTTTCAAAATGCTTTTTTTTGATATATTTAGAATATATTATCTTTAACACCAGAATTTATTCTCCTTTCTGATCAACTCCATACCATAGCTCGGCCTTTTCCCATTCTCCTCAGCCTCTCCTCTCCTCCTAACCACCATTCCATTTGTCAACTATATGTAATGAACGTTTTTGTTTTGATTTATTTTGAGAAGGGTCTCGCTTTGTAGTTCAGGCTGGCCCTGAGCTCAGCCTCAAACTCACATCACAACAATTCTCCTGCCTCTGCCTTCTGAGTGCTGGGATTACAGGTGTGAGCCACCACACCCGGCACTGTGGTATGTGGTACTGATTGCTGCTGGGCATGAGTCTCCATGCCCAGTTTTGTATGTGATTACCAGGGGATCGAACCTGGGCCCTTGTGCTTGCAAGACAAGCACCGGGACCATTGGGCTAAATCCCCAGCCCTGATGAACTTTTTTACATGATTATTATTCTGTGCCTGGTTTATTTCACTTAATATAAAGATCCCTGTTTCCACTGCTATATATAATAGAATAATATATAATTAATATACATTTATATAATATATAATTATATAACAGAACAATATCTATTAATATATATTATATACAACTTACTATAATTATAAATATATTATTTATACAACATATTAAAATAATTATAAATATAATAGAATTTCAGTCATTTCTATGGCTGAATAGTACTCCATTGTAAATATATGTACCTCAGTTTCTTTATCCATTCATTAGCTTATGGACGTTTAAGTTTTTTCTGTTGCTACTGTGAATAGTGCTGTGTTAAACAAGGGCATGTACATGTCTCCTTGGAATAGTTATTTCATTTCTTTTGGATATATTCCCAGTAAGAGGACTGCTGGATCATACATTAGCTTATTTTTAGTTTTTCAGGGAACCGCCATGCTGATTTCCATTATGGTGTGCTAAATTACATTCCCACCAGTAGTGTGAAAAGGTTCCCTTTTCTCACACAATATCCAGCAATTGCAATCTTTGTCTTTTTGATACTAGCCATTAGTGAAGGAAGACAATATTTCATTGTGGTTTTGATTTACATTTCTGTGATGATTAATGATGTTGAACATTTTTTCATATAACCATTGGTCATTTGTATGTCTTCTTTGAAGTTATTTCTCATGCACTGTTGAATAATTGTATTGCAAATTCTGCATTTATCTCCAACAGCTATACTAAATTCACAAGCTGTCTGCTTGGAGATTCAGGAAAGTGGCAAAGGATTATGATGGCAGAAAAAAGTGAGAAAATAAAGCACCTATGAATCCTACAAGGTTTGTCAAATTCAACTTTACAAAACAACTTTTCATTGTTTGAATTAAAACAAAGTTAAATTAGGAAAATATATCATATTTTTGCCCTAATATGAAACCATTAATATGACTTATGAATTCTTAGTCTAGAAAGTGATAACTAGAGTAAGATATATTGGTTTGCAAATGTTTGATTTCTATTAGTAAGTTTCTCCATTAATTATTGGCATATAAGTTTTTCTCTATATTGCTTTAGTGCCTATTTATATCAGTAATCGTGGAAAAAACAGCACTGTCACAAAAATATAGAAAGTATAATAGAAGAAGAAACAAGTAAACATTGTGATCAATTGCTTTTTATATTTGATCTCCTGTAATTCAAGTAGCCCCACAGGCCTTTCATTAGACTCAAAATTGGAACAAGAGAAAAAGAGTAAAAAAACCAGTACTGTAAATCTCAAAATAACTTTGACAAAAGCAGACTGGACAGAAGGTTCTTATCTCAAAACTATAAAATAAAAAGTAATATTAAAGTTACTCTAAATGCAGTAGACAAAGAAAATGGTGATTACTGGGCCTGGGATTTATCTTAATGGTTTTGGCGTCTGCTTGGCAAGCACAAGGACCTGAGTTCAATCTCTGGTAACCACATACTACATTACCAGGCATGGTGACTCATGACTTTAAGTCATGCCTCCAGCCCTCAGAAGTCAGAGGCAGGAGAATTGCTGTGAGTTCAAGGGTGGCCTGGATAGTGAGTTTGTGGCCAGTCTGAACTAGAAAGTGAGACCCTGTCTCAATAAAGTGATTATTATATTTGTATTAGTTCAAACATATATGTATGTAAATAAATTTGGTATTTCAAAGAACGATCAAAGTTAGAATAATGAACTGACTTAATTTTCATATCACAGAATATTAATCTTATTTTTTTAAAAATAGAATTTTATAAAGTTCTGATTGCTTTTATTCAATAATTTGAATATTACATAATTTAATTAATTCTTCATTATTTGCCATTTAGATTGTGTCTGAATTTTCAGTTAAATAATTATTACATGAACAATCCTATTTATGATGCCTATAATTAAAGCACTGATCTATTTTATTAGTTTCTTGATTTTCTTCTAACAAATTCTCACATTTTGATAACAGCACAGATTTACTATCCTATAGTTGTGCATGTTAGGAGCTAAAAGTGGGCATCAATGATCTGAAATCTAGATGGCTCTGGGGACTTTCCCTGTTTTTAAAGGTATAGTAGGTAATCTATCTCCATGTCTTTTCATGCCTTGAAAAGCAATTTACATTTTTTAGCATGTGCTATGCTTTCTCCTTCTCCAAAGCCAGCTAGGTTTCACATCCCCACCATTCTTCTTCAAATTGCCATCTCTCTGACCATGTACAGAAAGGTTTGGCAATGTCAAGGACACATATACAGATATTTAATTTATAGTCCAGGGTAATCTCCTCATCTCAGATTATTTAGCTATCATCATGTCTGTAATTCATCTTTGCTATTCAAAGCATTCATAGGTTCCTGGATTAGGACTTGGATCTCTTTGAGGAGCCATTATTCTGTCACATGTATATAATAAATTATTTATTACTATTAAGCCAATACCCAGATTCTAAATTAGAAAGTTTTGTGTCATCTAGTTTCTAAAAGAGACTGCATTTCGCGAATGCCAGGTGTAAACCTGAATTTCAACCAAAAAAGGGTCGAAGTATTGGAATCATTACTACAAACTTGTACTTATCCTCATCTTCATATAAATATTTCTGTTACTAATTACTACTGGATAATCATTTGAAATCTATTAAAATTTATATACACTTTGGTATGATAGATAAGAATGCTCTCAAGCCCCAAACCCAAGAGAAATCTGCTTTCATCTATAAACATTCTCATGGGGCTTTTTTAGTGCAGAGAAGTTGGGAAAGGGCTGAAGAACTCACAGAAATCATCTCTCATCCCACCCTAATTCACCCAGAGAAATCAACACACACAATGCGTTGCCTCAGGGCATACAAGTTTTCCACACAGGTACAGAAAGCTAGGGTGAGTGAAAGATGAATTCAAAGGGGTTTGATGATAATCAAATTTGGGAATCTGAATAAATATATACATATTTATAAATGTGAGTCTGATGTATAACAGAGTTGTGTATTAAGGAATTGGCCCACGTGATTCTTTAATATAAGTCCTAAAAACTGCTGTGTGGAAGTAGCTGAAGTCTGAAGTCAGAGGTCTGGATATCAAGAAAACCAGTGATTCCAACCCTCACCTGAATGTGAAGGCCTAAAATCCTGAAGCATGCATGTCGAGAGCTAAAGAGATGTAAATTCCACTTCAAAGGAAGAATAACCTCAGATTTCTGCTATTTTGTGTTCTGTTCAGTTCCTCCAGGGATTGGCTGATACATCATCAAGAAAGAGAGAAAGAGAGAGAGAGACAGACAGACAGACAGACAGAGACAGAGACAGACAGACAGAGACAGAGAGAGAGGAAAGAAGAAAAAGTAGGAGGAAGAAATAAAGAAATGAAGCGAAGGAAAGGAGGAGAAAGGGAGAGCTTTGCTAAATTCAACAATAAATTTAGAAAAGAAAAAGGGAAAGTACTTTGTGGTAGTATCAGTATAAGAAATAGCCCCAGTGTCTTCTAAAAGAATTGGGTGCACATAGCATTAGTATATTCCTACAGTGAAATATTTGGCAATACAAGCCCAAAACTTTACATAGTTGCAAAATCTGAGTTTTTTCAAAAATATAAGTATAAAGCCCATAAAAATTTAAAAGGAGGATATATATGGTATAACACCATATATAAAAAACACAGAAGAAAGAATTATGCTATGTATGGTGACAAAAATTGATCTTGGTTAGGTGAGAGAACTTAGAAAACAAAACATTACAGAACTTTTGAGGCTGATAGTAAAGTTCTATATGTAGTTTTGCATGGCATTTAAATGAGTGTTTTATTAGTAAATCTTACCATACTTAACACTTTTGATGTGTGCATTATGTATGTTAGTTATAGTTCAAATGTGTATGCAAGTATATAAAAATTTACATGCTTCTGAAAAGATATATAAATGACCAATATGTTTATGAAAAAATGATTGACAGAGTGAATCTTTAGAGAAATGCAAGGAAAATCCTAATTTAATGATTTCAACCCAGAAGGATAAAAAAGCTTAAATTACAACATGTATGAACCTTGAAAATATTGTGCTAGACAAAAGACACCAAGAACAAATTAATAATAACAGACAAGTCAGTTACTAATAGGTGCTCAAGGCAGGCAAATATACAGGGACAGAATGTGTATTAGCTATTTTAAGGATTAAGAAATATATTTTAATAAACTATCAAGAAAACACTAACAACACAGAATAATTCCTCACCAGTTTATTGACATTATACTAAAGACCAAACTCCTAAACTTAATCTTTGGGTCTTATTCTGGAACCCAAGCAACAAAATGTTAGGCTTCTCCAGCATTGTAGGGACAGAGTTGGAAAAGTGTCTGTTAGAAATTCTTTCAATAATTAGACAGTTTGGTAAAGAATTTACTCAACTGGAGACTGGATAAAAAAAGCTGTGATTCTTCTACAGAATGGAGTATTACTCTGTCATGAAAATGATCACTTTGAATCATTTATACTTAAATGGATATACCTTGAGGATATACTTATAAGTGAAATAAATAGGTCACAGATAGGTAAATATTACATCTTTTCTCTGGTATGAGAAAATAAAGATGTAAATGAATTCTAGAATTGTATGTTATATATTGTAAAATAGAAAATGCTCAAAGTAAAATAGGGTGAAGGGGGAAAATAATGAGGTTATAACAAAAAAGTAAGGAGACAAATTTTATGTATATGGGGGGGTGGTAGGGTGGGTAGGGCTATGGGAAAAAATGAGAATTAAGCTGTGTCTTATACTGGTACAAATACCCATTGTGGAGTGCAATTATGATGTGTATATGTTATGTACCAATACAGATTTCAATTGAAAAAAGAAAAAGAATTTACTGTTTATTGCTGATTGGATAAGTGAATTTTTTCTGTAAGGAATGCTTCTAATACTGAATTAATACTCCAGAAGATTATTTCTGATGATGACTGTAAATCAATATACATTATAACATGTCTTAGCAGGACATTACTGATGATCAGTGGAACTAAAGAAATCTTTTCTCAGCTTTCAGTTCTAACCAACAAATTTTGGTTGACCCTTCTAGAGAATGACTAAACTATTTTTCTATTTTCTCTATAAAAACAAGAGTTGCAAAACCAAGAAAACCTAATCCAAAATATACAAAATATGTAAAACTTATTACCACATAAGGTATTCGTAGCTGTATGTATACTTCATTTTGTGTAGTTTGTAGTACTTACCAGTAGCTTAAATTTGGAAATTTGTAGTGAATTATTTCTCACTCTAATTATATATTAAAGTCTAAACTTAGTTCAGTGAATAAAAGTCTGTTTTAAATCTGAACTTTAATTTTCCTCATGCATGTGGCTGATTGTTATTTTTTCTTGTTACTTTTGTTTTAAAAATAATATTTTTAGTCTTTTTTTCCTTCCTTCAATTTGTAATAATGACAGTTTTCATGGAAAAACAATTTATTGCTTAGGCCAAATGCACATATAACCCATTTTATTTTCAATCTGTAATACTCATGTTCATTTATATATGTTTATGATTTGCCATGATTTCCAGTAGAAGCAACATTTGACATTCTCTCAGCTCTAGAATTTTCCACGTATTTTACTCGACATCCACGCATCTATTTTGTCTGCTTAATATGCACAAAGCAGCAATAACATCATGGATTCTAGTTGTGAAATTTTGACATTATCCACTCTCATTTTTGCCCTTTGGCTAAATTAGGACCGGTGTCCTAACCTGTAGTTACTTTCATTTGATCTACTGTATTTAAAATCAGGTCACCCACCTCAGTCAATAAAGCTTAGAAAAATAATCAAAAATCTAACCTTAGGATAGGTCAGAAATGTCAGAGGGGACAGATTGTACACTTGCATGGTAAATAATTTTTAGCAATTTTACTTGAAATGTGTATATCTTCTCTTCCTAACTATAGTTTGACTGTACAGAAAAATGAGTCAGGATAGGGAAAGTCAAATTTCTGTTTTCCTTTTTTCTTATCTGTCACAGGCCAGTGACTATGCTAATAGACAGGAAGGAGTGAGATCTCGTCAAGGTAAACTGAACTTTCATCACATCTAAGTCCCACTATCAATGAATTGTCAAAACATAGAAGTAAAAAGGGGCAAAAAAAATCTCATGATCTTTCATTTTATTTGTGGAACACCTGCTGCCCCAAATGATACCAAACTGACTGACAGCAGGTGATTTTGAAAAAAAACCCAGCTACCTTTCTTTTTAGGTTCCTCCAGCCTTTACTGAGCCCTTGGCATGGGATTGGTTAGCAGAAAGTCAATAGCGCCAGCTGTCAACACAATGTGTCCTGTGCATTTTGAAAGGCTCTATCGTCTTGAAGCTTAGTTGTCAGGAGCTTTGCTTTTAAATAGATTTCAGTGTCAATATGTGCTGCTTCCCACTAATGTTAAGGAATGACCACAAAGAGTGGATCAGAGGTTTTGTCTGGATGTTGGCAGAACTCATACTTATCGGCTGGCTCACCCATCAGGAAACATCTTTAGATACCAAGGTCTGTATGAAAAGAACATAATCACAGCTTTTTTCGGTGAGCTTTTCTCATTATCAACAGCAAGATATATATGAAATTCACATGAAATGTGTTTTCTTGCCAGGTATTGATTGTCAGTACTGTGGGTGAAATGAAATGGCATGTTAGGAACTATATATAATAATTTCAACACTTTGTAACACACTGTAATTATTATAGAGGCAGGAGCATCAAGATATA
>PVIR01008506.1:0-17726 GCA_004026965.1 Petromus typicus
TTAATTAACTTAAGTAATTAACTTAAGTAATTTAATCAGTAATTTAAGATGTATAACTAAAAAAGACAAAAAATATGGCACCATTTTTGCAGTCATGAAATAAGTCATTTTTTCTAAGACAGATAAAGATCAGTAAATTCAATGGTTTTTAAATGTAATAGTCTATATTACAAAACATATGCAAAAGAAAAATTGTAATTACTATACAAAAAAGAATAACAGTGTAGAAAACATTCTCAGTAATTTAAAAGACAACAAACATTAAATATTCAGAAGTTATGAGAATAAAGCAGAGAAGCAAATTTAAGTAGCATCAAAGTACCTACAAAGATAGTTTAATTGTTATAAAAAAGTGAATTGACAAAATTCAAAATGACTGAAAATAGAACTTTAAAATGCATATACTTATACTGTGCCTCATTAATAACTCCCAGAAACACTTACAAAGCTAATAAAAATAACTAAGTGAGCAGGATAGCTTTTGACAAATGCCTTGTTGCACCTCTTTTCTGCCATTTCTAATTTGTATTGAAATACTCAAATTAAATAAATTTCTTTTTAAAAAGTACATAAAAATTTAAAAATACTCCAAACATTTTAGGTTACCTACAAGTTATTTGAAAATCTATCAATAGCACGTAAGTACATAAAATAATATTTAATATCTTTGTTTTTCATTTATATCATATCAAGTTTTAAATAGTGACCATTAAAACAAGTATTTTATCCCTAGAGCTTTCTCTGAATATTGAAATCTGCTTTATGTGCCTGTACAAAATACCTAGAAGTTATGCATTCCAAAGGACAGGTCTTAATCAATGTCTGACAAGAGCTGAGATATAAATGGCTAAATGTTTTCACCCACTGTATCATTGAGATTTCCCTTCTATACTTAACGACAGAGTTACTTCATTGGGCTCTGTTGATGGAACCTACATATTTGGGAATGTGTCTGTTATTCTTTATATGTAGATGTTCCCACAAAGCCACATGAACTCATAAATGAGACTTTGGGCAGGTGACTGTATCATGGGTGTGTGCAGCTCATCAGCGAATTAGTCCATTGGACTATGACTAAAACCTTTTCAAACTGTGATGTAAAATGAACTTTAGCTATTTTATGTTGTGGGTTTCAAGTATTTTATTTCAGCAAAGGGGAAAGTGCTAAGACAGAACCCAAACAGATCCAAAATGTACTGAATGCTTCATGGGCAACGTTCCAACAAATTCAGACCACATATTTCTGTTGCACTTTATTTTCACTGGTTTTACTACCTCAGATTATGCTCATATATGAGTGAATGAGACAAGGGATTTTCTATGACCAGTTCACAAAAGAATAAAAATACTCAAATCTTGTTCAAGACAAGTCTTTCTATACTGGAAGGAAAGATAGATATCTCATAAACTCTAGCCATACTCAGGAGTACAACTGAAAGAAACCAAAGAGGAAAAATATTGCCAGCAGTGAGATAAATGAACTATATACTTGACTTGTGACTTGTCCTAGAGTGAGAAATAGATGAAATTATTGGTGGCCATAAAGCTCTGACTATAGTAAATGACTTGGCTTGTTGATCAGATGCTTAAAAGGAAGAAGATTGGAAAATCAAAGAAAATATTGAGAAAAACAAAGCATATGGGCATATTTACGAGTAAATACAGGTATGTAAATGTCTGTATCATCACCCAGTACACACCAGAGACATCTGGCTCCTCCAGAAAAATGAATATCATAGCTTGCAGAGAAGGTCCTGTGAAGAGTTAGCCTTTTAAGGCAGTGCATGGCCCAGCTCTTCCAGATATCGTATCATGGCAATATCAAAAATCTTCCTTATATAGGCATTATTTTGTGTTCTTTATATGGTATTTCACTTTGTGCTGTCAAATTCAACTCAAACTAGACGATCAGAATAGTATTCCATCCATCCAAGTAAATGGACTTGTAACATAAAACCTCAACTACATTAACAACTTCAGACTTTGAGTTTTACCCTGTAAATTCTTTCAAACACTCAAGGAATAAATGATCCTGGCCTTACCAAACCTTTCTTATGAAACAGGCAAAAAAGAGGCTGTTTCTCATCTTGTATAACAGCATCTTATATAAACCTGATAACAGGATTTGACTATGACATGGGCAGAAATTACAGACCAATCGCTCACATTAGCACAGGTGTAAAAGACCTTAATAAAATATTGGAAAACTCACTACATAAACATATAGAAAGAAAATACTTAGTGATCCAGTGGGAATATTCCCAGGAATGCAAAATTAGTTCAATAAGTAAAAATCAATAATGTAATTCACTATATTAATAGAATGAGGAGAAATCTCATGATTGGCTCAATAAACATAGAAAAAGCCTTTGACAAATAAAACTACCACATGTTGAAAAGAAAAATAACATTTAACACAACTTAAAAACATCAGAAGATTTCCTCAATTTGACAAAGAGCACTTGCAAAATCATTACAACTAATATCGTTAGTGATGAAGTATTGAGTGATTATTCTTTAAGATTTGGCAAAACAGAAGTTTGTCTATTCAAACTTGTCATAATCAATATGTAGTGGGAGTTTAGGTGTGAAAACAAACAGTGATACTGAAAAGAAAAGAAATGGATCCGTTTCATTGCATACAAATTTCTTTTCTTTTTTTTTTTTTTTTTTTTGAGACAGGGTCTCGCTTTGTAGTTCAGGCTGGCCCTGAGCTGAGCTCAGCCTCAAACTCACATCACATCAATTCTCCTCCCTCTGCCTCACGAGTGCCAAGATTGTAGGCATGAGTCACCACACCTGGCATTGTGGTGTTTGATACTGATTGCTGTTGGATGTGAGTCTCCATGTCCAGTAATGTATGTTGTATGTGGTTACTGGGGAATCGAACCAGGGCCCTTGTGCTTGCAAGACAGGCACCGGAACCATGGAGCTAAATCCCTGGCCAACATAAAAATTTCTAAGGAGTTTATAAAAACAATTTTAGAATTAATGACAGATGATCACAGTATTAAAGTGAGTATACAATTATTGTATTACATTTCGTTAGGAAATGAAAATTTGAATGGAACCATTCACAAGGTCACCATATATATGGCATTTATAGGAATAAATATAACAAGGTTTAAGATTGGGTCTGAAAAAAATACTGCTGAGTGAAAATATGGAAAATTAAAATGAACAAAATATACCACATTCAATTTTTAGACTAAGTATCACTAAGATGTTTGCTCTCCTAATACCAATTTAAGGAGGAATTGTAATATTAAACAAAATCCTAATAGGTGTACAATTTTCCTTGTAAAAATTGACAAGGTGATCTGAAAAGTCATATGAAAAGTCAGAAGACTAAATTTGCATTAAATACTTTGCAAAGCCACAAAGGGAGCCATAGGCAGACGTAAAGGAAGATGTGTATCATTTTGCAAGACACACAGTCAAGTGAGTCTTTCCCATTAATTACAGATAAAGGAGGGGCCGGCACATATGCCACTGAAGAGTTCAGACTCCTCTGTGAGTTTGTCTCCCTTCCACACAGATCCAGGGATGATATTCTGCATTTTCTGCCTTCTGCCTATGGGAGTTAAGAAATTAAATGTCAAAGTACCTTTCTTTCCCTCTTTCAGGTGAGAGCACTTGGGCTTATAATTTGTCTTTTCCTTTATTTCATTGCTAACTTTCAAGTAATCATTCAGCTTTTAAAAACTCTTTTGCTAAAATATTTCAGAAATTTTGAATAAATGATACTATTTTGTCTGGGTTTCAATAAAAAGTGACTAGCAAGAGAAGCACTAGCTAAAGACCATAAGAGATACACCCAAAGAAGGTGCCATGTGCTAAAACAAACTTGATGTGTCCTTAAAACTTTAAAATATATATTTATTCATTTTGCATTAGCATGATTTGAATCCAGAAAATTTTCACTAACCCCATCTCTAGCCTATTTTTTTTTTCCTTTTTTTGAGATAGAGTCTCACTAAGTCCTTAAATTGTCCAAGTTGAGCTTAAATGGGTAGTGCTCCTATGACATGAATCATCATGGAAACCTCAACTTGTCCATTTGTGAGTTGTGTGACTTAGACAGTGGATAGTAGGATGAACAGGACAATAGAAAACAGTTTTGCACAATAGTTAATCAGTTCTTCATAGATCAGTTAGTCATATGTTGTCATTATTATCTATTTCTGAGTTTCCATAAATCCAGCCTGGTGTTCTAACATCATGAATAAGTAGGAGTAACAGCACATGAATTCTGAGGATGTACTGCCTGAACCTTAATTTTAATCCTTTCCAGCCATGTGAAATTTCCTAAGTACCAAAATATCTCAGTACCTCACTTACCTCGTTTTGGACTAGATAATCACAACATCCATTCAGTTTTGAGGATTAAATTAGTTTCAATAGTCATAAATATCTTATACGCATGGAATAGATTAAAAATCATGTGCACATCAGCAATTATCACATGCTCAGGGTTTAACTGAAGTTGGATTGTTTTTCTGAATCCCAGTGACTTTTGTAATCCACTTGTTTTCCTTGACTTAAAGATATTCGAAGATATAAAAGACAAATAGGTTAATATTGCTGTACCTCATAATGCTATTTAACAATTATCTTAAGTTCCACATATGTATGTACAACTTAATAGTTTGGTCATAGTACTACTTATGTGCTTCAGTTAGCCATCTTCATTTTTCTCAGATAAATGTTGCAAAACAAAGAGTAAGTTTTTAGCTATGGGATCTGCCCTGTCATTCTGCATTTATAGTAGCATATTCTGACTCGACTGCCTTAAATCAGATTAAATGGGCTCCACTCCAGTGACTGATATAGATCATCTTGGCTTTTTACCTGAAACACAGTACAGTGGATCAATAAACTAATTCAGTTTTAAATGATGTAAAACACTTCTGAAATGGTAGAGTATTCATATGAGCAAGTGCGAAGAGTCACAGATCAAATCTGAGCTCTGATTTTAGACAGTGATGAAGTTTTTAGCCACCTTGAAGACAAAAGGCTGCTAATTACACAAAATCATTATATTCAAAGAAATGACAAAATCTATCACTTTGTGTCAAATTTGTCTAATACTACAAAAGGGCACTAAAGTCAAGTTACTGGAATGAATATATAACTATAACAAACATGTAAATTTTACATATACCAATTTCAATAAAGAGTTATATAATGAAATTCTGTTTTGAAAATAAATAAAATTAAATAATATATTAGATTCATATATATATATATATATATATATACATCCCTATAGATGAATTTATAATATATAGTTTGTGACAAAAACAAAAATTATCTTTTTACAGGATAGTATAATTCAGGAGAAAGTATAATGGAAAAAAGGTTTTAGCTGCATCTAGAATTTGCTGTTTATTGGAAAGGGTTACAATGAGTAGGAAGAGGTTCAGGAAAGAAAAAGATGGCTAAGGAGATGGAGGAAGAAAACCTAGATGTAAAAAGAGCTGACAGAAAACAATGTTTCATATCATTTACCATCAAAAATGTCCATGATTCAATGTACAATTTTTTTTTTCTTCTAAGCATTTGGGGATAAGAGGAGAAAGTAAAGAGAAGGTTCTGCATTTTAGAATTGCCAATCCACGTGTGCTGATTCACCCAAGAGGAAGGGGTCCCAGAGAAAGGTGTTCACCCAGAGGGTGCTGCAGCCACCTGTCAGGGCCACAGTCTCATTAATACTCAGAATACATAGCGAGTATCTCCTCTGGACAGCTCCACTTTGATAGAAAATTTTAGAAATTTGGTTTTCTCCTTTTTCTGTGTGCTCCAGGACTGGCTAGAATTAGTTAATTTGAAGAAGTGGGATTGTAACTAATAGAACAGCATTGAGCGTCTGGTCACTTTTCCTTAGATCTCTCTCTCTCTCTTTTTATTTTTCCAAATCTTTATTGGTACATTATATATACACATCATGATCACATTCAACATTAAGAATTTGTACCAGTATACGACACAATTTAATTCTCATTTTTGCCCATACTATAACCTTCCACCCCCAATATACATAAGCTTTGTTTCTTTTTTGTTTCCATCACATTATTTTCCCCTCGTTATTTACCCTTTAATCCTATTTCCTTTAAAATATTTTCTGTTTCATAATGTCTACTACATATACTAGAACTCATTTACATCTTAATTTTCTCATATCAGAGAAAAGATACGATATTTACACATCTGTGACCTATTTATTTCACTTATGAGGATGTCACGAAGGTATATCCATTTGAATATGAATGACTCATTATCATTTTTAATGTCAGAATAATACTCCATTCTACAAAAGAACCATATCTTCTTCATCCATTCTCCAGTGACAGACATTTTGATTGTTTCCAAGATTTAGCAATCACAAACTGAGCTGCTATAAACATGGGTGCACACATGTTGCTGTGATATGGATCTTTTAATTCTTTTGTATATATACCTAACAGAGAAATAGCATGGTCAAATGGGACCTCTAACCCTAGTTTTCTGAGGAATCTCCATACTGATTTCCACAGAGGTTGTATGAGTCTACACTCCCAACTACAGAAGGGTTCCTTTTTCTCTGCAGCCTCATCAACATTTGTTGCTGGCTAATTCAGAGAGAGCGGCCATTCTTTGTGGATTGATATGAAATCTCAGTGTTGTTTTCATCTGCATCCCTTGAATGACCAGTGAAGTTGAGCATTTCTTCATATACTTCTTAGCTGCTTATACTCCTTCCTCTGAAAAGTATCTGTTTGTTTCAATGCCCAGTTTTGAATGAGGTCTTTAAATTTGAGTAGGCTGATTTTTTAAACTCATGTTCTCATGCTTAAAAGAAAATCAAACAAATATGTACCCACAGGGAAAAACTGAATATGTCTTTTGGAATTTGAATTGTCCCCAGCATGTGTCTTTGGAGAATACCTACCTCTTCTTTCTACTCCGAGGTTCTCTGTCCCTGAAAACTTTATCTGGAATGTTAGTGAATGGTCTTATAGATGAGATGAGATTATTCTGGTTATTTTAAAGAGTCTCACAAAAATTTAAATTTTGTTTTGAAGATGGGACTTTCTGAAATACAAAAAAATAAAGTAGCTCTTTTAGTCACCCACCAATCTAACTCTATTTACATTGCCTCTCTCTTTTTCCCTACTCCTCCTACAACTAGGTAGATTGGTAGAGATAGAAATATTCTTATTCTTATCTGTCTTTAACTGAGAATACAAACCAATTTTATATGGTGTTTCTGAAACCAATAAAATGCCACATGGTCTAGCAAAATCCTTCCATAGAGAGTACCATATAACTAACTCTGATTAATAAAATAAAAACAATGCTGAAAATAATATGGATGTGTCACTGTGGCTCTCACCTCTTGCATCTGGTTTGGTATGTAGCAATGACACACTTTAAGAATTAGAATTTAAGAATCAATTTGGATCATGAGCTAAGTAAAAATGCCTAGTGTGACAGAGAAGGAAATTTACAAGCCTGATAACATCACAATATTCTGTGCCAGCCTTGGTAACCAATCTTCTGTATCATTCATGGTCTACGTTCATTAGACCATCCCGATGCCTGATGTCACCTGCAGTCAGACACAATCGTACATAATATTCAATGAACTTGTGCAATGACTCCATGAGTTCATTGTTACCATAACGGAGAAGTAACACTCACTTGACATCTTCTATTTCAATCCATCTACTTCTGCTTACAAGTTTCCATTGTTATGTGATTAATGTTCTGTTCTTTGTGTAGATATACGTATTCACACACATACTCATGCACATATGAATAGATAATACCCCAGAGTAAATGTACACTTGATATATTTTTATAATTGTATCTAACAGGTAACATGTTTTTTTCTGCAACTCTCTTTTCTCACTCCATAATGTTCTAAACATCTCTATACTGATTTATAAAGTTAATCTTCATGGATTTATAAATTTTCTTTAACTTTTTTGAGTAAATGATACTTTTATTGGTTTGTTTCTCTATTCATGGAAAGAATGCTTCTGATATTTCACTCTTGCTCACTCGTCTTAAAAGAACACCTTTGAACTAGTCTCTTTCTCAATTTAGTATTTGCTAGGGTAGATTCCTAAAAGCAGAACTGCAAGTCATAAGAACTACATATTTTCAATTCCCATAGATGTTTCAGGAAGTTCTGTTAAAAAGATGGAGTCTGGTGGTGGGACTCTGCTTGCCTCCCTGAAAGCTGTCAAGGGCTCATCGTGACTGGTATAAACCATTTATACACAGCATGGACATATTCATAGTCTCAAAAGATTTGCTGTTTGAGGGAATTCTTAGACAGCTTCAGCTTTTTATGCAGATCCATACACATTTATATTATAATTAATATTGTGGAGTTTAAAAACGTGTTGTACTGTTTTCCAACACAAAGAAAGACTGTTTTATTGTAAGAAAGATGACAGAGGGAAATAGAAAAACACCCAGAGGACAGTCAACCAAGAGAAATTTAATTCTGACAAAATCAAATCATCAGTATGTGGAAAACAACATTTCTCTTGCTTTCAATTGCTTATCAATTGATGCACAGATAAGGTTAAAGGGCAATATGAAAAAAGATGAAATTTTCCCTGAATAATAATAATTCTTTTCTGTCTCATGGAACCTTCTGTTTGACTTCTGCTCAAATGTTTCCAACTTTTATATCGACAGATAAGTTCTAGTTTATAAATTTGGAGAATAAAGAACACTAAGGCTTGTTCAAAGACAATGAAGGCCAGCAAAGCCTATAACTATAAGTTTTCTAGCACATCTGTTTACCCTAATAAACCCAATCCATCTGAGAAATGGCAGCAATGTGCCCTTATGTAGTCAGTGATGTCTAAAACGCTTACTCTCTTCCAAGTTACATTTTAAATGTTAATTTATGGGAAGCAGAGCTGTGCTGAATTATCATTTACAATATGTCAATCTCATACTTTGAAGTCCAGAGAATGATGTTTGTAAACAGCAAAAGCTCAGCTTTATTTTTCTGCAATCATTCAACTTTCAAAATATATCAAAATATACCTCAAAACCAGAAAAATGAAATTATAATTCTGACATATTTTTCAAACATCAGTGCCTTCTTATGTTTATAAAACATTTTTGCTTAGCTTTCTTTGGATTTTAATGACATAATTTAAAATTATAATACATTTCCCAAAATAGAGCAATATTCGTATGTAATATAAAATCAGCTCTGAAATACTCAATATCCCTCATATTAATCAGGAAAATAATAGATAATATTAATAGCATACTCAAAGGGGAAGGTAAAAAGGAATAATAGAATGGATATGATTAAGTATATTCTAAGACCTATGGAAATTTCATATGGAAATAAAATAAAAACCCTTAAAAGTAACATGCCTAATTTTTTGATTTATATTTAAAAAGATACATGAATGGCAAAAAGTTACAAAATACATGAGTAGATAACTCATCTTATACAAAGAGATTCCCATAAGATAGAAAAAAACCCTAATAGTAGAAAGTGAAGACCTTTTACAATATATTTATTTTATCCCTATTTAGTTAAAAAATAATTGAATTATTTACACACACCAGAAAATCTGTCTATACAGACAAAAATGTCTTCTGAGTAGTTAAAAAAGGTGAAATGAATGTTGTATATTATTATAAATTCAAAACTGGTTTTATGGAAAATGAAAGAGTCAGACTGGCATTTGCACAAAAAATACTATTGTTATTAGCCTCTATGAGGTGTGTAATTGATATTTAGAACAGATTCTAAAAATTCAATTTCTACCTGTACTATTTGCAGTTGAAAATAATGGATACCTTTTAAAAGTCATAATAAAAATATAATAGCTTGGTTGTTGATTATAGCCATGGAGACAGACATGAATATTTTTACATCCAGTGAAAATAGAGCTGGTAGATATTTTTGCCACTTAGCCACATCATATGTCAAATATAATATGTTAATTCAGATTTCTCTGACAAATGATAAAATGTTGTGATTGTGTATATTAAGCCATTTATTTAACTTGTTTGCCAGTAGTGTTTTACCCTCATCCATAACACACTTTGACAAACCACTTTTTTTTTTTTTGATTGGGTAGAAAGAAATGTAAGAAGCTACAGTTTCATAATAACAGCAAGAGAAATAAATGTGCGGTATAGCATGTACCTTCTAAGTGGTCTGAAAGAGGCCTGATACGCTAATCTTGATGATTTCACACCTTAGAATCATGCATGATAAATTATATTTGGGTAAAGTACATCTTGAGACATTTTTATAGTCTCTCTTCACCTTCCCTTTTTGGGGAATATTTCCATTGAGCTAAGACATTCTCTTAGGAAACATCTAAAAGCTACTTTTTAAATCACAATATCAGGTGCCTTGTAAAAGTTCTTGTTTTCCTAACAGCAGATGTGCAAATATTCACGTAGGCTCAAAGTTGGTTCTTTCATTTCCAAAGAAAAAAGAAGTTTCAAAAAGAAAATGCAGCATTTTAAAGTTGTTATCTCTCTTTGGCATTCACCATCCTGCAGTTTTTCCTAAAGGACCATCTTGAAAATGATTTTCAGATGTAATCAAAATAACTTCATGCAGACATCTCAAGCCAGCTGTTTGACAAGACTAGTCAAAAAATGGATGTGAACATCTACCAATTGCCTGCAGTGTATTAGACACTCTGGAGACTACAGAGAAATAGAGGTCACTGCCCCAGCACTAGAATATTTCTTTTAACTGAAAACTATGTCTCCAAGCAGCTTTAGAGGAAAACTTACAATTATTTGTCCTACTTCGATTAAATCGCTACAACTGAAGCACTTTGATAAGATAGAAGTCTGCCACATTTTCTATAATACTAGAAGGAACATAAATTAATTATTTCATTGGCAATCTGTTATAGCCCATTAAAAGAAGCAGTTATTCCTATTAACTCACTGATTAAGTAAAATACTTCTATCAGTTTTAATGATAACATTATTATATGGCTATAAGCTATCTTTCCATCTTAGCCACCATTCTTGGAAAGGAACATTGGCTAAAACTAATAACTCCTAGTTATTTAATATTTTAGTGGATGTAGTTTCTTTTCTCTGCCTTAGCAAGAGATAAAAGGGCAGTTATGCCTTATTTCCTCCTAAATGCAGCTTGATAGTATAAAGTTTCATTTTCATATTCACTGTTTTGAAAATATCCCTTCCCAGAAACATACTGTGAGAATCTATACAGGAAAAATAAGTATACTCACAGGGGCTTACACATTTTTCTTTTCTCCATAGAAAGGTTTTTTTTTTTTTTTTTTTTTTTTTTTTTGGTGAGACCAGGTCTCACTTTGTAGCTCAAGCTGGTCCTGAACTCACAAATAGCCCAGGCGAGCCTCAAATGCAGAAATCCTCCTTCCTCTGCCTCCTGAGTGCTGGGCTTGCAGGTATAAGCCACCATGCCCAGTACTGTGGGCATGTATGTGGTACTGATTGCTGGTGGGCATGAGTCACCACTCCTGGCATTGTTGTATGTGGTTACTGGGATTGAACTCAGGACCTTGTACTTGCTAGGCAGGCACCAGAACCACTGAGCTAAATCCGTGGCCCTAAGAAAGTAATTCTAAATACAAGAAGAAGTGGAAACTTTAACAAATCTCCATTGGGATTTAGATCTGAATTTGTATACTACTATTTATATTTTTGTTTCTGTTATTTGCTGAAATCTTGTTTCATTATATACAAAATTTAAAGAAATAAATGATATGTCCTGCCCAATCAATTCATGTTGCAAATAGTAGAATACATATGCATGCGTATATGTGGAAAACATGAGGACAAGTTAGATTTTAATTTGAAAGAATAATTTCTTCAACTGCCTTTTTAGTGCCAAGCAGTGGGATACAATTCTGGCAAATAAAATACACAGAAAAATTATGAAGTGACTCACAGCATTGAGGAAGGGGAACTGATGTACTGGATTTAGAAACCACAGGAAAAAAAGCCTACTCAGGTGTACAGGTCTCAATGAGCAGAAATAATGACCAAAGTCCATGGGAGAAATGAGAGAATATTGAAATTTTAATAATTCTTAGGTTTGAGGGAGTTTTGTTCCATATTATTGTTCAAAGTAAAACTTCTTGGCCTCATGTACCATTGGTCATCTTAGATCATTTAACTCTCAGCTGAGGGAAGACAGAAGATCTTCAAAAATGGTATCATCAGAACAGTATTGAATGAGGACATAATTTCTCAAAATTAATACATTGTCTTCTACTAGAAGAAGATGGAAATGAACATTTAGGAAGTAGTTTATTTCTCCTGCAATAATTATTAGCAGATATATAAATAACATTCAAATATTTATGATAATTATGAATAGAAAATACTTATTCATAACAAAGGATTCTTATCAGTAAATTAATTTGGCTAAATATGTAAGGCTACTGTGTGTGTGCATTCATACTGCAGCTTACCAAATATCCTCACATAAAAATCAAGTTCTTTACTCTGCAGAAATTATGTATTTTTCGGGAGAAAAACGGATTTTTAAGGAGCAAGGGATCCACATAAGCACTTATTATTGTTCATATTTAAGCGGTCCTTGAAAGTCTCTTGCTGTAAGATAGGGATGGTGGCAAAGGGCAAGTCCCAGGCTGGATCTGCGCATGTGTGTCCCCAACGCTGGTTTCTCTGCAGGTCTCTGCTTCCCCACTGTCAGGAGGTAATGCTGTACCTCCTCTAGGTATTTCTACCACTGTCTTCACTCGGAGCCACCATTCAGACTGAATTGTTTGAAAGCCATGAGCTGAAGCAAACGTCTCGTTCTTTAAGGGTTTGGTGTCAGGAGTTTTGTCCTAAAAGGAATAGGATGAACACATTATTGTTAAACAGAGAAGGGGCTGAAGGAACTCGAACTATTTTTTTTTTTAATTTAAGTGCTTGAATAATCTGTGGGTTTGTTAGTCATATTTCATATAAGGATGGGAAGCACTCAATTCCAATAAGTATTTTTAAGGATTTCTAAATGTTTTCTATAAAGGGTTTTACATAATAAATAAGTTCACTTTCTAATATATCAATATCAATATCACTAGTTCACTTTTAAATATTACTCATTTATCTTATAATGTATATGATCCAGAGTTACATTCTATTCTAATAAAGGAAAAGACTTGTCCATTCACTCATATTGTGACACCATGCACAGCTTTGTTAGTCGTAAATCAGCTTTTCTCTCCCAGTACTGTATATTTATATTTTCAATTAAATTTATTATTATACATGCAACTGAAATTCATTGTTTTTAATGACTGACATTTTTTTCCAGCCTCAATGTTCTCTTCCAAAGAACTAGTAATCCTATATATTAGTTTGATTTTTTTTTTTTTGAGATAGTCTTTCTTTGCAGGTCAGGTTGGTCTTGAACTGACTATGTACCCCAGGATGTTGTCAAAATCACTGCAATCCATCTTCCTTAGACTTCTTTCAGGGTCTGGCTTTTGTGGTTTAGGGTGTCTCTGAGCTCAGCCTAGAACTCACAGCAATTTTCCTGCCTCTGCCTCCCAAGTGCTGGGATTACAGGCATGAGTGGCCACGCCCGACACCTTAGTATGTGGTACTGATTACTGGATGGCATGAGTCTCCACGTCCGGTATGTGGTTACCAAGGAGAGAACCTCAGGTTCTTGCAAGACAGGTGCCAGAACCACTGAGATAGATCCTCGGCCCTACTTTGCATATTTTCAAAACTATAAAATGTTATATTTACTGAAATAATGGTCTCATTCTATTTATGTCTCTGTACAACTTCAATGAATATTTTTGTAAGTATTATATACAATTCATAATATATTTGTGTGCATATGTTCCCATGTATGTCTTATTTATAGATGCACAATATTTCTTGTTTGTGTTTCAGTTTCTACAAAATACTAATTAATTTACTATAGAGACTCATTTCAATGAAAACATGAATTTAGATCATATTTCCCCAATGTATCAATGAGAAGTGTCCATAGAGACAAGGTACTATGTTCAGATAGTCCACAGTATCGACAGACCAATTGATTCCATCAGGAACTGGGCACTTCTGGAAGAAATTAGAAGTTTCTTTTGAGTAATACCGGTTTCATGGATGTAATACTGTATCTTACATATTTTTGTGGTATGTTATGTCTTGCAGATGGATATAAATATTTTACTCATTAAAATAAATACTATGAATAAAATAAATTATGTAATACTTAGTGAAAATGGTCTATTACTATTTTTATTTTCATAGAGATAAAGTTTTGTTATCTGGAGATCTTTCATGTCATTTTAAATCTCTTAAGTAGAGATACTTTTTTCCTTTTAAAATATTACAACTAAATCCTTCTTAGTCTTTGTGACATTAATTCACAATTACATCTTCTTCAGTTCCTACTTTTTATGTATTTTAGTGTGTGTCCTAGACCTGTTTATGAAATATTCAGGGTTTTTTTTTTCCATCTGGTTGAGCCTCTACCTGCTCACCATACGAATCTTATTAACCATGAATTCATTGTAAAAATGAAACTAAAAAGCATCAAAATAACAAGTGAATATCAAATTTCTCTGATAATACTTGAAAATGAAGGAAACCTTTTCTTTGGTAGTCTATTCCTACTTTCATGATATTGAAGGTGTTTTCATGTTTCACTTTGCACAAGAATTTCATATTGTAGCTTTATGTCCTCCACTTTCATTACTAACCTTATTACGTTCTTTAACTACTAAGTGGTAAATTATTTTAATTTTAGAATCCATGTGTCTAGAAAGAACATCATCTTACTACTTTAATTTCCCTTCTGTGCCTTTGATGCTGATCTTTAAATCAAGCAGAGAAAATGGATGAGATGGCAGAATAGAGACAAGTAGAAATCAAATAAGGCTGTAATTTTTGAAATAAAGACAGTGTTTAGCCTAAGATATAGAAAGTTCCTTGACTGTATCATTTTAAAGCAAATTTTGTACAAATACATTTTAAAAAAATTAAAATCTTTATTGGTACATTATGTATACACATCATGGTGGCATTCAGCATTGGAAATTTGTACCACTATTTTGTATGACATAATTTAATTCTCATTTTTCCCATTGCCCTACCCACCCTACAACCCTATAACCCCTATACACATAGACTTGATTCCTTTTTTTATTACTAGCATATTTTTCTCTGCATTACTTACACTGCACTCCATTTCCTTTTAAATATTTTCTATTTCACAATATCTACTATATATTCTAGAACTCATTTACATCTTCATTTACTCATAACAGAGAAAATATATGATATTAAATATCTATGATCTACTTATTTCACTTATGAGGATGTCCTGAAGGTACATCTATTTGAGTATGAATGACTCAATCATTGATTAATTTCTCGCCTAAGTTATTGTAGGACTCAATATTACTATCACAAAATTTGTTACATGAAATTTCTGAAATCTTTAGTGTTGAAACTCTGCTCAATTTCAGAAGAAATTGTCTCCTCTTCAGTTTAAAGAGAATTTAATGTTACAAGAATGCTTTGAAAATTGTTAATATTCCACTCACTTTGTACTAGCATTCCAGAAATTATCATACATCTTGGTTTAATTATTTTTCTTTTCCTTGTATTTCACATTTTGCATATTTATAAAATATTGCTAATAGTAGAAATTATTTACCTGTTACAGCAATGCATTTCTTAATTTTTCTGAAGTTTTACCTTAATATCACAAAAATAGACAAATAAAATCAAAGATAAATGATCATAAGATATTTAACTCAGTGGAGAGCTTGTCATGAATGGAGGAATAATATCTGTGCCCAGGGCTTCTCATCCAGAGGTATTATTACTTTCTTGAAAAATAGAAAATGTGTAGAGGGTGAATAGCAACTCTGATATTTAATATTCAAGGTCCCAAAAGAAATATCGGCTTCACTGCTGTAGAAAAACTCCACACATTCATGAATTGCTAACCCACAGTGGAATCATATCCTATCTAGGACACAGAAATAAATCTTGGTTGAAAGAAGCAAAGAGTGAAGCTGAGGGAAACCATTTAAGAATGGAATGCATGATCTCCTGAGCCTCCTTAGGTGTCTGGGTCAATGAAGAGAGCCTTCATTAGTATTTGTATATAGTTGGAACCAACCAATGTGATGAGCTCTTAATTTGATGAACAACAGAAGTCATCTAAATATATCTGTACAAAGATATCATAGGGGCCCAGACAGGAGAAATAAGGCAAAGACCGTCTCCATCTTCTCAACATTCACCTTGCTAAGATTCTCAGTTCTCCAGTGCCATTTGGGATAAGCCATTGTGGTGTCTCCCAGAGGGCTGCCCAGTGAGATAAAGGGGCCATAAATCAGCACTGAGTATGAACCATCAGGAAGGATGGAGTGGGACCTTCTTTTTTGTTTTAACTGGATTCATGTCAGGAAGTTTCCCAGTAGAACAGCTGAGTACATAAAGATAATCTAGGATGCCATGAACAAAGGTCTATATTGTAGATTTTACTCCCAGAGACAACACAGACATCAGCCATTATTTGAGATAAACTGAATTTTTACTTCTATCTTGTTCAATTCTAATACTCCTAACTCTGCTAACTCTGCTAATGTTTTCTCTTACTCCATCATTTCTGAATGATACAGACAAGGGACCTCTGTGAAATTTAAATGGCAACAATGACAGCGGAAGAAAAACATGCTTGAGAAGAAGAAAACTGTAAAAGAAAGAATTCTCAATGCTATTGAAAAGACAGAGAATAAAAATAGTACCTGAACGTGACATACCCAGAAACAACTGTGGGACGAGAGTGGTACATACTCTCCTGCTCTAGAAGAGGAGGAGGAGCTCCTAAAGAAACTACAGGTTACTTTTGTTTTTATTATGGTCCAATGATCTATGATAAAGTGTATTTAAAGCAAGCTGTCATGAATACACTATAGATCTTCAACATTATAAATGAGAAAAATAAACCAAGATGCATAAATCAGTGACATCTTAAAATGAAGGCCTCTGGACATGGGGTGAATTTATTTTGATCCTTTGATTATATTACCTGTATGGCTTTAGATATTGCACTGGACTCTTGAATCTCATTTTTCTATATTTTCATTTTGAAAGCAGGATCTAGATGCCTTCTAATTGGGTTGTTGTGGGAATAATTTAATGAGATATAGTAAAGTATAACATGATGTAAATATTATCAGGACAATGTAATGTATTATAATTACAATAATATGTACAAATACATCTTAGATTTTTGCATTATATATGTTATTATTATTCTCTGATCTGAAGGAACTTATTTCACAGTAGTGATACATTTACATAGAAATAAATTTTAGAAATATTGAATCCAATTTTTTATTTATTTTTAAATTGATTTTATTGGTCTATTTTACATCTACATTATGATCACATTCAACATTGATAGTTTCTACTTGTACATGACACAAGTTGATTCTCATTTTTCCATTCCCCTGCCCTCTTTAAAAGCTCCTGTGCTTTATATACATAATTTTGTTTGCTTTTTTTAAACTATCAAATTATTTTTCCCAAAACAATGATGAATGTTAGATTATATATATTAGATAAGTATATATTAGATAAACCTATACTTTGTAGTTCTTAAATGTTTATCATAAGTGTCTTGTACATGTTTTCCATTTCTAAATATTTTTTAAGAAAATAATCCTATGAAGCAGAACATTTTTACT
>PVIR01008506.1:17826-56647 GCA_004026965.1 Petromus typicus
ACCGGGGATTGAACCCGGGCCCTTACGCTTGGAAGACAGGCGCCGGAACCACTGAGCTAAATCCCCAGTCCACCATTAGCACTTTCTTGCGTTATATCATTCTTTACAGTGACACTCAGACAAAATATTTTTTATTTTTCATATTGCTATAATTCTCATTTTCAAAAAAGAAACCACAGTATACTGAAGTTCATTATCATAGCCTACCTTACAGTGTTTATAAATACAAGTTGTAGGACTTTACTCCAATTTTTTTTTCTTCTTAATTTTATTGTGGTACTGAGAATTGAAATTAGATCCTGTGTACAGAGTTATATCCCCTGTTTCACCCACTTTTTATAAATTTTAAGGCAGGGACTTTCCCAGTTAGAACAAGGGCTTAATCCTTCCGGAGACTCACACAGTGCAGAACTGCACCAGTGTACCATCTTGCCCGGAAAACTTGCTTCTTTTCACCAGCACATTGTCGTATCTCTCTGTTTTCCTGTGACCTCAAATATATAAAGCTATCTTGTGTTTTTAAATATATAAAGGTATCTTTTTCATTCTGAAAAATTAAGAAAGATGTAACAATTCCTAAAAATAAAAAATACAAAGTAAAGCGCTAGAATTCTGATAACAAGGCGTCAATTTCATCAAATTCCAAATGCTGTCAATTTGGTTAGAAAATTAGAATGTAGATATCCTTTCTGTTATAAAAAGAGGAATAAAACCACTCTGACATATTTGCTAGAAATATTAGCATTGTGTTTCTCATATGATTCATAAAATGTTAGCATCCGAAACAGAAAATTTAAGGAGCCACCGCCCATGAACTACGATATAATTTTAGCTGTATGCACAGTGTGTTACCAAAGCTTTGCCTCATTTAACTGTAATTTATATTTAAAATAAGGTGGTTATCATTCAGGTTCTGTCAGTTACTGCACAATTTCCTTTTTTTCCCCCCGATTGAAAACAGGCTGGAAATTAAAGTTATCTTCAGCATGTACTAGAATATGTACCTAGGACTGTATGTGGGTGGTGGACCATATTTTATTCATCAAGTTCTTAAATAATTACTCTGATTCATAGATCTTTACATAATTCTCCTTAATATCTCTTTGAAATTAAGGAGTACAATTTGCAATGTTTTAAGGAGAGCCAAGGTCAATAATTCCTACTTAGAAAATAGATGTACATATATTGTTCTCAGGGAATAGATTTGGTAATGCATTCAATTTTATGAATAATTTAAAACTTTTACTTTTTTGTTTCTCTTTGCAAAGAGGTTTTTTTTTTTCCTCTTTGTATAAGCACAAAAATAACCTTGATTTGATTTCCATAAAACCTCAGCACATTTTGAGTACTGCCTCTGGATCATATATCTTGTTTTATTTCTCTACATAATATTTTGACAATTTGGACAATGTGCCACCTTGAATGGCCTGAAAAAAACACCCGGTATGATATACTTATTTAGAGCTTTGCTATATCCAGCCAAATTCAAAGATCAGTGGATTTGTTTCTAATAAAGTTAATGAATAAATATCTTCAAATAATTTATAAAATTTTTGTATCATCTACTGGAGCTTATTAGAATAAAATAGTTTTAAAATTATATTTGTTTCTTAGGGTTATATTTACCTAAAGTTTCATTCTCCTTCTAACCCCAATAAAATGTAGCTATCTCATAAAAAAGAGATTAAATGTAAACTTGTTTTGCTTTGGATACCATTTCAGTTTAATTCATTGTTCTCTATTCCTTTCCTCATTGTTCTCTATCACTAATTTCTCTAGGTTGTGACTAATACACTTTGTTAGTGTATAAATTATGATTGGCATATGATTCATGACTCAGATTTCACTACAGTGCTCTTTCAGGATTTTGAAAAGCCTCAGCTTCTTTGCAGTATTAACATTTTCAGAGTTTTTTATTTCACAATACTGACATACAGAATTATGTTAAAAAATTGAACCTTCATTATACAATAGAGAATAATGAGTTTTAGATTTTAAACTATAGCAATTATGTATGGTGCTATTTTCCAAAAATAAACTTATCTTCTATCCTGACTTCTTGACAGCATTGTGTTATAGTGATAGTCTATTTTAAAAAAGCTTATTGTCTATGAAAGAAACTGAAGATACCGCTTTTTTGGTTAAATTATTACATACATTGGGGGAAAGACAGTCCTGGAATTTAAGTAGCTATTAAATCCCACTCTCCTCTCAAATGAGAAAAAAAACCACTTGAGTCTAGTAATAAAATGAATCTATATGAAAAAGAGATGTGAGAGTAATTGACTTAAGGTAAAATATGCTGCAGATGAAAATTATGGTTTAAGGTGACCTAAAACATATGAAAAGATCATAAACCTAATAAATGTCACTAGAAATCTTTAATACTACATAGAATACTATGACAGAGAAAAAATTAAACTGTTCATTAAATTTTTAAATAGCTAGGAAAAGCTTTTATTATTCTACATTTAAAGAAATTATTTATTGAGAATATGTAAAGGTTCTCAATATTCAATATTAAGCTTTTGCTACTTTACTGATTCATCATATTCAACACTATATTCTTTGATAATATATCTATATGAGCTCATGATATGATGTTATACAATGAATTTTCTTTAAATATTTCAAATATTATTGTCTATGTTGTAAAGACTTGATTCATTTGAAAATTCTAATGCCTTTCAAATAAAGTTCTGCAATTTTTTCCTCTAAACTTTATTGCTCAGGCCTTTTTCTTACTATGAAATAGTTATTTCTATTAAACAATAGTTTTTTAAAAAGTTTTCCCACATATAATATTTGCTCTTACTAAAATGGATCATAAATGAAATCTATCATTTATCATTTTAGTATCTTTCTATATATTTGTTCCCTTCTGTGCACTAAAGAATTCATGCAGCTACTGACAAAAATTGAAGAATATTCGTGACATCTTTCTGCTGAGTTATACAAATGAGGTTGAAATGTTCATTAAAGGAGCTAAGAAATTAGGCATTCATCTAGATTTTAATTTTGTAGTTGCTTTAGATGTACAATGATACTGAAAAGTCAGAGTGGAGAACTATTTTGAATAAACATACTTTTCCATATTATAATATTTTATAGAACCACGGTGCTTTTGTCTCAAATAGGAAACTAATATTAACAAATTACTGTTAATTGATCTGCAGAATGAACCTGACTCTCTTCTTTCCACCAATGTCCTCTTATTTTCCTAAAACACTGTTCACGTCAGGGACCACTCAGAAGGCACCATTCTGTCTGATCATCACATCTCTTTAGTCCTAAAGGTGAGATTAAGACAACATGTTTCTTTTTTTTTTCTTGTTACAATGTCTGTCCATTGGTGTTAGTCCAATAAGTAGATGGATGTAGACGTGGGGGAAATGAATGTCAGAGGTAAGCATTCTCATTACATTCTAGCCTATGCTATTAGGAAGACTTAGCACTAATAATGTTAACCTCAAACATTTGGTGAATGCAATATTTTTCTGTATAGGCTATTTATTTATTTATTTATTTATTTATTTATTTTTGAGATAAAGTCTTGCTTTTGTAGTTCAGGCTGGCCATGAGCACAACCTTGAACTCACAGCAATTCTCCTGCCTCTGCCTCCCAATTGCTGGAGTTACAGGCGTGAGCCACCATGCCTGGCACAGAGCTTTGTGGTGCTGATTGCTGGTGGGCATGAGTCTCCATGTCCAGCATTGTTGTATGTGGTTACTGGGTATCAAACCCCTACCCTTTCAATTGCAAGGCAGGTACCAGAACCACTGAGCTAAATTCCCAGCCAACTTCACTCTTAAAATTACTTACTTACTGCTTTCTTCTTTAAAAGAGAGCTACCAAGTATGGCCTATACTCAAGGAGCTATGGAATGGTTTCATTTCCACCATTTAACAAAGGCATCTAAACAAATTATTTGGAATTCTCTCTGAGTGTGTGGTCTGTGTAATCTTATTTGTTTTGGGTCCTAGTGTTTGTAAGAAAGACACAACATTAACCTGGCAAAGCAAAACAAGTGAAAAGAAATGGGACTTTCCTAGCACTTTCCTGGGGAGGGGGGGAGGAAAAGAACTGCGAAGATATCCATCTCTTTTTTATCATAATTAAGTTCATTTCATACATTGTAGGTATATATACTGACTACATTCACTATATAGAATTTGTACCTGTATGTGATATATCTCAATTCTTATTTTTCTCATTCTTCTCTTTTTTCTTCCCCTGTTGCTTTTCTTATTTACAAAAGCTTTGCTCACATTTTATCTTTCTCATTTTTTCATTTCCATTTTTCTCTTTCCTTCCTCCTTCCTGTTCCCCTTCCCATTAGAGCATTTTCTTCCTATTCCACAATATCTTGTGCATATTTTGATCCTTATTTACACTTTGTTTCTCACACCAGAAAAAATGCAATATTTACATGCATGTCCGAGTTATTTCACTTAAGAATATGTTCTCCAGAAAGATCCATTTAGCTCTAAATGCTTCAGATCTGATCTTTAAGATTCAATAGTTCAATAGCACTCCATTGCATAAAAACTTTCACCTTTATCTTTATCCATTTATCAGTTGATTGGCATTGGGGTTGTTTCCAAGATCTAACTATTACAAACTGCTCCAATGACTATGGATGAGCACATGTCATTGTGGTGTGATCTTTTTCATTCTTTAGGGAAGATACTGAGAAAGGCAATAGCTGGGTCAAATAGAGGTATAGTCCTCGTTTTCTGAGGATCTTTCACAGTAGCATTCAAAAACTGAAATACCTAGGAAGTAATCTAACAAAGGAAGTAGAAGACATTTACATTGAAAACTATAATACTCTGAAAAAGTGGATCACAGAAGATATCAGGAAATGAAAGGATATCTTTTGGCTTTGGAAAGCAAGAGTAAAAATGGACATACTCCAAGTATTGTTGTATAGTTTTAATCCAATTCCACTCAAAAATACCAGTAGCATACCTCACTGAACTAGGGGAAACATTTTTAAAATTCGTTTGGAACCAGAGGAGATATAAGAGTAAAATTAATTCTAGTCAACAAAGGAAAGTCAGGGGCATCATAATTCCTGTCTTGAAATTATACCTCAGAGCTGTGATTAAAACATTATGGTAGAAGCAAAACAATAACAACAAAAATAAAACAAATACCTTCCCAAGCAGATTAGAGGATCACTGGAACAGAATAGAAGTTGCAGAAACAACTCTAAGCATACTTAGCCACCTTATATTTGACAACATGGCCAAAGATTTTTCACTAGAAGACAGCTTCTTTAATAACTGGTGCTGGGAAAACTGGTTGTCCATATGCCAAAGGCTAAAACTAGGTCCATGTCCCTCACCATGCACCGAAGTGAAATCAAAATGGATCAAAGACCTAAGTATTACATTATAATTTACTGTAAGAGAGGATAGGTAAAACTCTAGAGGACATAAGCCTGTAGGCAAAGACTTCATGAAGAAAATCTAATTCCACAGGAAATATTATAAAGAATCAACTGATAGCTCACCTTCTTAGAAAGCTGTTACACAGCAAAAGAAATCATCAATAAAGACATAACTAATAGAGTGAAATGTTTTTCAGCTTTTCCTCAGACAAAAGACTGGTATCTAGCATATATAAATAACTGAAAAAAAATCAATCTTTGTAAATTTAAAGACCCAATACAAAAATGGGCATCTGAGATAATACATACCTCTTGGGTTAAAAGGTAAAAATGGCAAATAAAAACACGAAAAAAATCAACATTACTAGACATTCGAGAGATGCAAACTAAAATCATGCTGATTCCATCTCACTCTAGGAAGAAAGAATAATATTAAGATATCAGCCAGTAACAAATGCTGTCGGGGCTGTGGGGGAAAGGAACCTTGTTCAGTCTTGGTGGGAATGTAGACTGGTGCAAACATGGGGGGGATTAGTGTGGAGAATCCTGCATCATCTTTCTTCTGAGATTCTCAAATTGTTCAGAAAACAGATTTGTGGGTTGTAGTCCATCAAGTTATAAAACTTTATAGAAGGATGAAAAAAAGATGGCATTAAAATCATATCAGAGTTTTGGAATATCTATATATGGATATTGTTTTAGGTCTTTAAGTAATTTTATTTGAAGAGTAAAAAAACTTACATGTCAAAAAAACTTCAGAAACAGGTTTTTTCCATTTGCTGACATTCATCTATCTGTGAGCTGGCAGCAAAGGCCAGTGTGCACTGTTCCAAACACACTTGAGTTCTCCATCATTGCTTACAAATCTCACCCAATAACACTAGTTTGCAGTCCTTATCTATTCTCAACTACACATGCTTTGAAGGAATTAATGTGCTCAAAATCCTACCTCAAACTACAAAGTGTAATCTGACATCTCAAAATCAAAGGCTACCTGTAAGTCAGAGGATATTAAACACTTTATTTACAATGGATACATTTTCTGACTTGTAAATCACTTGCAAAAGCAAACAGTACAAAGAGTTTTATTTCTTCTGCATGTACATTAAAAAAAAAAGATGTCAGAGATAATTAATGATGCAAAACAAAAGCATTAGATATGCAGCCCCAGTCCATTATTTTACAAAACCAAAAGCTGTGCTTCAGAGAAGAATTTTGACTAACAACGCCTTAATAGGGCTGAGGTCAAAAGACAAGCTCCTGGCTATTGCAATCTCCAATACTTTTTTTAAACTAACAATATTTATTGATTTTATTGGTACCTTGTATACATACAATGATCACTTTTAACATTGAGAACTTGTACCTGTACATGACACATCTTAATTCTCACTTTTCTCTTTTCCCTGCCCTCCTTACCTCTGCACCCTATATACATAAACTTTGTTTCCTTTTTTAACTATCATATATTCTTTCCCTTCTCTACTTTCTCCTACCCACCCTTTTCCTTTTTCTCTTTAATATCCAATTCTTAAGTATAACACATAATAAAAAATAAGAATTCTGTTTATGTCCAATAACTTGAGACATATAATGAGATAATATTTTATCAGACACTCCAAAAATGTGTGTGATTAGTGAGGTAAGAGGAAATAGATTATACAGTCTTTCCATAATATTTACAAGTATGTTCCATTGTTTTTCAATTCAAAAGAGCTAGAACTCAAATAAAATGAAAGCTAGCAGCCTGGAAGGGTTAATAACTTCTCAGTGAAGTGTAACATTCTAATAAATTCCAAGCATATTCCCAGAGAGAAGCAAGTTTAGTTTAATACTCATTATTGTGCTCAGACCTTTGCTGCAAATCAGGCTCAGCTGCTTTAGTTCTGGTTTTGCATCACATTTTATTGTTCAGTAAAATAAATTTAAATTTGCATATTTTCTTGCCACTTGCATATAGTGAATCTTCTTTCTCTCTTTTTGAGCACTCATACTCACTCAACAGCAAAAGACATCAGAAAACTCAACTTCTCAACCTCAAAGATCTTTAGCAAGAACAAAAGGTTATATTTCAAGAGAAGCAAATTGATTTTAAGGTCCTTACTAACCAGGTGAAAGAGGAAGCATGTTATCCCTGATAGCAAATATGTAACAGTGTACATTCTTTTCCCACTCTGAGTTTAGGGCATTCCTTCATGGAACCACAGACAATGAAAATTTCTCTCCTATTTATTCAACAGGCACAATGATCATCATTCAAACAAAGGAGAAGCTTAAACTCAGAGGTCTAAGTTTCCCTTTTTGTCTTCTGCCTTATGATCATGTTTTCATGTTTCTTTTAAAATGTGCTTTGTTGAGCTCTAAGGTTGTTTACAGATCTTTTCAGGTATTGGGCACATTTCACTGTCAAACATCTCGAGCAAGATGTGTTCTAGGCAGAAAACAAAATGTCTCATCCAGTTTGGATGTATGATCTGGAGGAACCGCTGTATCAGGTATAACTTCACAGTGGAAAGCCTGTAAATTACAAGTGGCCAATACAGAGCAGTGAAAGGTGAGAACAAAATGTCACACTTGCAAAATTCCCATGTCTGTAGTCATCTCACTTTGAATACCATGTCTTTGCTGCAGAGTGGGCCTGGGGGAAGGAAAGGAATTGAGGAGGAGTTCAGTGACTGGGGTTCAGGGAGGAAATACCAAAGAGGGTATTGGGCATTAAATGTTCCACTCTTAATCTTGGCTGATCTAATCAAAATGGGTGGAACACAAAGCAAAAGAAAGGGGCATGTGTTCCACTGAACATGGGTATTAAAAGACTTTTAATTTTTAAAGACCTGCAGACTGTACCTATTATTTTTTAAAAATTTTTAAATTTTTAATTATTTAAAATTTTTTGCACCTATTATTTCTTTGGTCTTTTGTCTGAGAGAAAGTTCATCCGGCTAAGGGGTGAAAATGATGAATATTCCATGGGCGATATTACTGGAGCCAAACATTTCAGAGTCCTCTTGCATCTTAGTGGGTGGAAACAAGGGAGATGATTACAAAACTCCATAACTTCTTTTGGTCATTTTCTCAGAGTTTGATCTCGGCATCATTGAAAAAACTGAAACAAAAGGCTAAATGAATCATCTCACTGCATTTTAAACACACTGTTTTGACCTAAGTGGAAACTGTTTAGGTTAAACTGATCTCCCGAAGTTATCTTCAAGGAATGCATAAATCTGTTTTCCTCTTATGCTTGAAATTGATTAATGCTGAAATAAAGTCATTCATCTTCAAGACTGAGTATATTAGAAACAGAAAGCTTTTTAAGCTAAGATTCAGAACTTAATGGGGGTGTTTTCTGCTCCGAGGGCGCATCCAATTTTCCTGGCTGATGCTTTATCATCGTCAAAACTGTCTTTACTTGAGTGGATAATGTACAAAGAAAGTTAGCTGCATGCATAGTTTTTACCTTCCAGAGCTGACAAAATATAAACAATAGAAACAGTGTGTGTAAATTACCTGTGGTAATTTCAACAACACATTATTGTGTGGATGTGAGTTACCATTTGAAAATGAATATGAAGACTATATTGGTATCATTCATTGATTTTTCTTATTTTCTCCCATTTAGTTATTGGCATATTTTACCACTGCAGCAATGATGCTAAATAACAGAACAATTCTAGACTCTTCCTTTTTTCTAGTCCCTCACTCATTAACCATGTCCTATTGATTAAACTGCCTGGAAATATTTTCAATTTGTTCTTCTTATATTTTACTTTATTACTAGAGCTTTTGCCCTCATCATTTTTTCCTGGGAGATCTTCAAGAGCTTTCCACTTTCTCCAGCCCCCCACATTCAATCCAACCACAATATAAACAGAACTATATTTCTAAAATAAGTAACTAATTATTTGATCACTTATTTTAAAATGTCTGAGTAGCACACTATTTCCTAGACAGTCAGGAATAAATACCTTTATTTGGAAATCAATCTCTGCTTTTTTCTAGTATTTTGCTCTAGCTACCCTCTTTTCACCTGCAGAAAGATTTTCAGGCCTACTAAATCCCCTCAGGTCTCTCAAACAGAATGTATGGGTTCTTTTTTCTCAAACAATATCCTCTCTTTTGATTCAATTGCCTTAGGAATCCCTCATCCCTCTAGTAAGTACATCTTGGCACTCACATTTCCATGCTCTTGGGGAAACCTTACCTCTTACTCAGTAGTGACCTTAAAAGTTTCCTTTTCTACAAGCATTCCAAAAGAACTAGGGAAATCTGAGTTTCCTTGGTAGTTTGTCTCTATCTCTGAATCTTTTTTAGGCTTTGTGGTAATGGATGTTCTAAAGTCTTTTTCTCATTTGTCTTATCTTTGTATCTGCAGCACATAATTGATATCAAATTATTTTCTGCATTACTTGGATTTTAATCCAGGGAATTTACCCTGAGCTACATCCCCAGCTTCTTTTTAAGGACAGAGTCTCTGAATTTCCAAGACAAGAAATTCGTGCCCAGAGGACTGGGATTCTAGGCATATACCACATGACTTCCTGATGTCTAATTAGTTTTTGATGAATGTGAACAAGAGAGATGCATGGACAGATGAAATCTGCATGGTCATTAAATAGAGAATACATATTTAATATATGCTTTGATAATGTAATTATATATAATTAGTATATATTATTTATTTACAAATTTACCAGCATGGAATATTAAATAATAATTAATGATTAATTGAAAAACAATATGAAGTAACCAAACACTCTCTATGACACACATGATATCAAGTTCCAAATATTTACTCAGCATTATTATTTGCTTAGTTCTAATTTTAGAGAACATGAACTTCACTGGAAACCAAATAATGATTTTCTGTACAAAGTACTTCTAAAATAAAATGTATTGCTTTTAATTTATAGCGAAACACAATTTCAACTCATAAACCTACTTAATATTGTCCACCCGTGCATCTTCTTTTAGTAGGAATTCCACCTCTGGGGAAACTAATGCTCTAAGTACATAGTTTTCTAAGTAGAGAAGAAAGATCACAAAAATACTCATGATCAGAGAAAGTTGGAAGAGAGGCTATTAGATTTCTGACAGCTGGGCAGGTCCACATAAGAAGAAAGAAGCAACAGAAACATTGGAGAAGCACCTAACCTAAGAAGCTTTTTTGCCATAATTTCTAATTATTTGGCCATTTATCTTAAAATATTGCAGTAGCACACTATTTCTTAGACAGGGCAAATTCCTTCGAAATCACTACAAAGACCTGCAAACTAGAGTGGAAGGAACAGTCTGATGATGTTCTCCTTGTACTTTTCCATGACTTTTCTTCAATTTTAGATTTCAAAAACAAGTAAAAAGTTTAAAGTACCCAAATTTCTGGAATTCAAAAGCTAATGACTTTTAAAAATTGTGATAGAATATTATCATATGGTATAGTGTTGTTTGACTTTTATTTTTTCCAAGGAAGGGCACTAAAAGGAAAAAATCCTCATCTCTCAATCTCTAAAATATGTTTGGATGCAAAAAATAGAAAGTGAACTATCTTTATAAAGGACATTACATTTGAATTTCATAAAAAATTAAACACATTCTATGCCAGTTCCTAGGAATCTCATACTGGGATGATCTTACAGATTGATATCTGGCTACCACAGCAGGCACAAATTTGTCCCTTCAGTGAAGGAAAACTTACATAAAAATGAATTACAAAATGAGAGAAAGGAGAAAGAAGATCCACAAAGAGATATCATTCTTCTCGTCTAGTGAAGAGTAGTTTTTTGTTAAGTATGAGAAAATCTCTCTTGATAAATGAAAGCCACAGAAAATATGCATTAATAAACAAGTTAACACTGTAAGGTTGACATCTATGATTACCCATTTTACTTTCAAAATCTCCATAACTAGCATTCTTACTAATTATGACAAGTTGTTATTTTCCAGTTCTTTGTATCTCACTGATTTGGAAAGATATTTACTTCAAATTCTATATTTTAGGTTTTGTAAACTCCTAGCATTCTAGGTCATATTTAACTTCATGCTCCTTTTCTTAAAGATGAAATCAAAACTATTCCTCTTCTCTTTTCACTTAGACACCCAAACAAATCACCAGCATTATAATTGAAGACTCAAGTCATGTAGTAATTTAGAAATAACAACTTTCCTGAACTGTGCAATTCAATCCGATTTGCAATTCAAATTGTCAGTAATGATGAAGATAGAATCATTTTAATGTTACGTATTATGTGTATGGTACTATAGAATAATGCTATTTTTATCAGCTACTATTATCTTGTTAGACAGAAACATTACCTGTAACAACTGTACTATGTATACTTACTTAACTTTGTTACAGAATTTTATATTGACTAAACATTAAGATGTTTATACAATACTTACTTATCTTTTGCTCTTAGGTATTATCAAAAAGTGAAGGAAATGGCAGCCTACTTAAAGACAAAACATGTCATTCACCTATAGATAGTTATTGTCCTACCGATGGATTTGACCTTCTAACTTTATCTTTACTCTGCTCCTGAATTTATGCACCAGCTTCCCACTATCACTTTCACTTGAATTGTTCCATCTGGATCTAGGTGGAAAGGAACACAAATAAAAAATTTGAAAGTAGAAAAAATAGTTTCAGAATCTATATTAGTCCATCTAACTTGGGTGAATCTAAGATTCCTCAGATTTAGCTGGGATAATTATCTGCATTTTCTCCACATGTTTACTTTGGAATTTAATTATGTGTATTTTAGCATTTTAGAACATTTGTTCCATCTTTGCTTGTGCACTGAGAGTTCTAAATCCTTTTAAAATATATTTCTGGTATGAGCAATAGCTTGAGGATTAAATGGTACCCATGGCTTCATTCATTGCTTGAATATTGTGCAATATAAAGATTCTATGGTCAGGGAAATTATTGGACCCTTGAACCTAAAAGTTTCACTGTAAGTAGTTCTGGGTAGTGTTTCTTAGTAATGACAGCCACAGAATATGGATGATCTAGGCAGAGTATGGTGGCCAGGGTGGAATTCCAGCTTGGTTAGCATTGGGATCTGGCACAGGCTCTGTGCATTGCACTTGTAGGTGTGTCTGTGTTGGTCCCAGAAGCACAACCTTGGCCTTGGTGTCTGGTCCTCCCTCCTCCCTCCTGAACCTCCTTCCCTTGCTCTGCTTTCCAGCTTCCATGAGCTAAGAAGTTTTATTTTCCCATACCCTCTGTCCTGACCTCTGCCCGAAAGCCAACGCATCATAAATTAAAACCATAACCAATGTAAACCTTCCTTTAAGTTGTGAACGACAGGCGCTGTGTCTCAGTAACAATGAGACTAACACAGAGAATTTAAAGCCCATATGTTAAATTTCCCATTAAGAAAATGGCTATTCATGTGAAATGAAAGACACTAGGGTCCTCTTTTCAACATGCGCTCAGTGCTCCCGTAGGCAACACCAGAGACTGTCAAGTTAGAACCTGGACGTCTGGGTGTTTTTTAAAAATGTAGCAAGAAAATTTCAATCTATAATTTCAGAAGCAATGAGCAGATGAAATTCTATGGTTAATATTATCTCATGATAGGGCCGGGGATTTAGCTCAGTGATTCTGGCGCCTGTCTTGCAAGTGCAAGGACCCGGGTTCGATCCCTGGTAACCACAAACCATACTGGGTGTGGAGACTGATGCCCAGCAGCAATCAGTACCACTTACCACAGTGCTGGGCATGGTGGCTCACACCTGTAATCCCAGCACTCAGGAGGCAGAGGCAGGAGGACTGCTGTGATGTGAGTTTGAGGCTGAGCTCAGGGCCAGCCTGAACTACAAAGTGATACCCTGTCTCAAAAAAAAAAAAAAAAATAAATAAATAAATAAATAAAATATTATCTCATGATAAATAAGCTTCACAGGAAGCTAAATAATGAGCATTATCTTATAAGGATGGAGCAAAGAAAGGGAAATGTATAATGCTGATGCCATTGAACCTCCTGAGTGCATAAGAAAATGTCTTCTTCCTACCTTAACATCCTAACTGCCACCTGAACCAGAGAGGTTCTGCATTCTTGAGCAATGAGATTTGCTCAGGGTAATGATGACTGCACCTCATTTTATCCTTTCCTATCACCGACCTCCAAGCTGTCTGTCACGTCTCTACAGCAACATGAGTTAACAACATTTAAATATCAACTATGGACAAATCTTAAAGCCCGGAACATGTCCCTCTGTTGTAACAAGATCATTCTGCTATTAGACGTTGATATTAAGGTTTAAGTCTTAGAGTTCAATTCACTTTCCTTAACTTCACTTTCTATTTTGTTTTAGGGAATTGTTTATTCCAGGGCTAAGGACTGAATTCAAAGCCTGCCATATATTGAGCTGACATTAAAGTTTTGATGAAAGCCTATCCCACCCATCTTCTAAGAAGATGACTGCTGGAAAATTTGATGTAGGTGAGCATGATGAGGAAGGAAAATATCTTTAAATTTAGATAGGAGACCTAAACAGAAAACAAAGAAGCAGGCAAAACAATTATAGAGAACAGCAGAAAATTCTAGTCATGGAAGCTATCAGAATTAGTTTTCCAGTTTCTCAGAGTATAGATCCACAGAAAATATACCAAAACCCCAGCTCATAATGATGAATTTCCAGGTAACTTGGATATCAGTACATTGGCTGTAATGTTACACAGGCATGGATATGAAATATTCACATTTTTTGACCTGGGTCAAATGTATCATCTTCAGAGTCAGCTTATAGAGCAGAATCTCATCATAGAAATTCAATACACTAAATCTGAGAAGCAGCAGGCAGAGTGCTGTCTCTTCCCTCTGTTTCACTTCATGGAAAAATTGATTATATGTAGGAGACCTCACACATTATGGGAAATCCCACCGTCGGAGAATTCAATGGAAAGACTTGCTTATAGGGTCTCCTGAATAGAGCAAATGATCTTGACTGCTGGCTGGAATTTTCTTTTCATTTTTAATTCTCATGGTTCTTTTGATCACCACTGTCTACTTCTGCAGTGGTTCAATATTTGCAAAATGCCAGAAGAATGGATATCTCAAAGTCCTGCCGTGTATTTACTTAAAAGATATGAGTCTTCAGATTGCTGAGAAAAAGGAATCCACCTCTCTACTATTAATACTAAAAAAAATCCACCAAAAATAGCCTCCTGTGATGTAGTATGATCTTTCCTGTGGTCTCTAAGAAGGTCATCACCATTTCTTTAACTGGCCATGTTTTTGAGCCATCAATACAATGACGTCGTGTTGGTCAGACATGTCTCCATGTCTTCCTGAGGTTTCCTGTCATTATTCTGAAAGTTCAGAAGGTCTACACTTCCTAGTGAAAGGAGGCATATATTTATTTTTTGTAATTACCAACTACCACAGTACAATTTTAATCACTTTACACATCATTCTCTTGGTAAAAAGAACACAGCTTATTATTTGAATTTTATCAAATGCATTTTGGAAAATTTATTGTCTTCTTAAAATTGCTTGAAACTGGGCCGGGGATATAGCTCAGTGGTTCCGGCGCCTGTCTTGCAGGCACAAGGACCTGGGTTCAATCTCTGGTAACCACATAACAATACTGGGCATGGAGACTCACCCCAGCAGCAACCAGTACCACATACCACAGTGCCGGGCGTGGTGGCTCATGCCTGTAATCCCAGCACTCAGGAGGCAGAGGCAGGAGGATTGCTGTGATGTGAATTTGAGGCTGAGCTCAGGGCCAGCCTGAACCACAAAGCGAGACCCTGTCTCAAAAAAAAAAAAACCTTTAAAAAATTGCTTGAAACGTTCACTGTCTTTTTATTGAAACTGTCCAAACATTTCCTGCAGGTTGGATAAGAACAAAATCAGAAAACGGTGCTTGTCTCTTCTGTCTTCAACCTATCTGTATATAATGGCTCTGCTACAGAAATAAACAACATGAGCAGGGAGGAAAATTATAGGACTTAGATTAAGGAATATGTGTTCATGTTGCCATCAACACAAAAGGATGAGATACTATGACAATCATTCTTAGTCTTAAATATTGAAGGGATAAAGGTCACATAAGTGATATTCTCTAGGCTGCTGAGTAAGCGTGGAATTAAGCTCAGTACGCTCCTTTTGTTGTAACTCCAACCTATGTTTGTTCCTCTGAAAAGCAAATGTAAGTCAGTGAACCTAACTTTCTTACACAAATGACCTTGAATCTACTGTACTTTAAAGGAAATTGATCATTCAAATGCTTGAACACTTGACAACTACCGTTGATCTTCATGTGCTCCTGGACTACACTTAAACACTGAGTTAAACCTATGATGAGAATAAATGTTCACAAAATATGTGATAGAAATTACATGACCTATAAGGCCTGACTTGTTAACTTTAAAAACCTCCATGACCTGCAGTAGATTTTGCTTAGCAGGATAAATAGAATGAGAACTAAAATATAGCTGTGTTAGAGCCAAGAATGGAGGAGGGAGAAAAGACTATCAATCTGTTTATCCCAGAAAATAATGGGCTTGTACATTTGGGAAAACACAGGATGTAGGGAAGAAAAAATTATTCAGTATATAAGCATTTTCTTTCAGTTCTGTGATGAATTTTCACTGGCTGTCATTTTTCCCTATGCTGGGGTAATGCTTTATGAATACTATCCCCTTGGGTATTCTACAAAAGCAAGATGGGTTTCTTTATGAGATTATTCCCTAGAGCCTCATTCAGAAATAAACAGTTCATTACTTAGAAAGTTTTTACTGAACACGTTCTCGTTCAATGGATATATAGCTAAAAATTGAAACATATAAAAATTACTCCAATACTCTAATCCCTTAAGCCAATGCATTTCTTACCTTTTCTGTTTTGTGAGATGCATCTCAAGGCCATCTTTCCTTCTGTTTTTAGAAAGCAACATAGCTTACACATGCAAATTAAGTGACTTCAAATGTAACTGAGTGCCAATCCATAATGTCTTGTGTTCATTTTTAATATTATATAATTAATGGAGCGTGCCAATCACATAGTAAAATCATATGTGCCTTGGGTAAGTTCTTAGACTTTTTAACTTTATATAAAGTTAAATTTTGTTGCATAATATTTCTAAATTTGGTATTTAAATGCAGATTATAAACTTTCTTCTTTTTGAATTGTCATCTTAACAATGAAATGGATGCTTGGTTAGTACATATGCAAAACCAGTGAAAGAGTCAAGAAGTGTAGACTCACATTTGGTTTTCTGAAGGGCAAGTTTAATAATTTTTACTGTGGTATTTACCTTTTATGTGTGTCTCTGTTATGATATAAAAGCTAATTAATAATTCCAAGACTCCAGTAACCAAGTACTATAACCATTTTTCAAGATACACAAAGGATTTGGAATTTGTTATCATTACAGGTAACGGAGACAATAGTAAAACTAGTTAATAGGACCTCCGACATTTGACAGTATGAATTATTTTTACATCTTTATGATGCTATCAAAGCAACACACAATAAATTGAAACTGTATTTGCATTTTTATCTTTTCTTGGGCTAATGACAGGAGTTGACATTCTCTCATGATACTAGGCATCAGCCATGGACCACAGCATCACAAAAATCAACAACTAGTATTCTACAGTCACTGTGTTACTGAGCTATGATGTTCAGTAGCGTGTGTATTATGATAGTTGACCCTTCCAGTAAGTTGGTTGATACATAACCTCTTTAAGCCAAGGAGCATCCATAGTAAACTTTCTCTGTACTTACAACACGGAATAAATGAGTCAGTTATACTTTCAAAAAATAAACACACCTTGCTCACTACATTCCAATCTTAGCTGAGAGTAGCATGCAAAATCAACTCTGTTATTTCAGAATAAAAATTACTGGAAGAAACTAATGCAAGCAGGATTGGTGGCAAGGCTGTTAGGCCTACATTACTCCTTCACATGCTGAGATTGTATGGAGAAGTCTGCCTGGGTTGGACAAGAGACCTTAGGACAGAGACTGCTTGGACTGTGAGGAAATCTACATCACATGAATAGAGAATAAGACGCCCTGCACATTACCATTAGGGACCAGGATGTAATAGCAATAAGATATGGCAATAATTTGCCTCCAGTCTTCTGTGTTAGCTCAACAATCATGGCTATGGCAGGGGCTATGTAGCACGGTGGCCGCGAGATTAACTAAATAAGCACTCATGACTGTCAAAACAGGAACTTCAGTCTCGCATGATCTCACTGATGACTAGATTTGATTTCTTTAAACCATGGACTGTAGCCTCTTATCAGTGAGATTCAAAAAGAATCATTTGTTTTCCTGGGAGGTCAGTCTAAAGAGTCAGCTTGTATATTCTCAGTTCCCTCTTCTAGTCCCAAATTGTAGGATCTGAAGGCTGGTCATTTGACCAGTGTGAGAAAATGAGAAAATGGTTAACAGCAGCCAGGTGACCTGTGCCAGAATAAATGAGTCAGTTAAACTTTCAAAAAATGAACACACCTTGCTCACTATATTCCAGAACTTTAGCTGAGAATAGCATGCAAACTCAGCAAATAGACAGAAAATCAGATTCTTCCCAAGATTTTAACCAGATCAGTGTGAGACACGCAATGTCCAGTCTGGAGACTGTGACGAAGCTGGTGCTCACAGATGCAGGATGAAGCCGGAGAAATACCATATCTTCAAATCTCCTCCAAAGCCTGGAGAAGAAAGAGCTGCAACTTCTTCAGCCTCCTCTGATATCCACTAGTAGTTTACTTAACAGATACTGGTGACAGAATTTGATAGTGTTTACCAGGAGCCTTCAAAGCCCTACAGCATAACAATATCATCAGCCTACTCTGGTTTGACTAGCTTCCCACCTGCCCAATAGCAGTATTTCTGAAAAGGCCACCATTTGACAGAGACCCATATACTGATTTAAATGCAGCCCAGGTGACAAGTTGTCTTGCAAGACTCTTAGTGCAAGATAAATTAGTGTTTATTCTCTTTTCACTTCTTATAATGCCAGGAATTTCCTTCATTTCATAGCCTTGGGTTGGTCAAACTGTGCAAATCCCACAGGAGAGTGTCTCTTCAAGCTTAGATTTTGAGGAGCTTTGGGGAGAAAAGTCTGAGCCCTGGGAATGCTCTGTATAATAAAAGTGTTCTGTGTACCTGAAGTCATGAGTCCATGCTGCATAATTTTGATTAGATGATTTTATACTCACAGTATTGTTTTTTTAATTTGATTTTGGTGGCAAATATCTGCTTTCATATGTTGTGCATGCTGTGTAGAGTCCTACAGGCTGAAATTAACCATGAGGTCACTGACTGTTTACTTCTTTGACTCCCCAGAAAGATCTATAACCCAAGACTTCTGCTGACACCCTTGCCTTACAGTACCTTGAATGTACTGTCACAATCCTTTTTGAACAAAGAAGTGCTGCCCTGTGATACTACTAAGAGATAGCCTGAAGTTTTCCTGTCTCTCATCAGTGGATTTGTCAACTATACTAATTTTAATCCATCTTCTTTCACTGTGATAAACTGTAGCTATGAGAATAGTAGCTTTTCTGCATCTAGTGAGTTCTTATGGTCAATCAAGGAGCCTAAAAGCAATCTTAGGAGCCTAAAAGCAATCTCATCTGTCACTTCTGTATTATATTAGAGCTATTTTACCTGCTCAGAGGTCATCCTATCATTGCAACACATGTATATACCCACTCAATTAGATACACTGTTTGACAGTCACAGCCCAGGTGAGTGAGGATGATCAGCATGGAATGTTAAACAAAATAAGGTAATATTTGAACTGCTCATTCATATGAGTGAAATGCAGGTAATGGCTGGAGCTTCAGATGCAAAAGTCAGCATGTAGCTAATAGAATTGGATTTGAGATTAGTGTTTTTTATTTGGTACCCTTGGCCATAGGATGTCATTCAGATTTGCCAATTAATTCATAGAGTTTGAGTAAAGGAAAAAAATATATATACAGTACATATGGCCATCAACACACTTTGGGCTTTCTCAATTTTGTGATGTCTAAATCATCAAAGGTATCTGTGATGTTATCTGAATAAGGACATCATTAATAGAACAAAACAATAAGGCCCTGATGCCCTTTGCACATACAAACACACAAAGCTGGCAACAATTTATGGACAAATTTCCTTGGTGAGAAATCCAGTAGCTAACAACTTGGAAACCAAATGAAGCTAGCGAGGAAATTCTTAATGCCCTCTTTCCAAGATACTGACCCATGGCAAAACCTCTACCATGAGTAAACCTCTGCCTCTCAGATCATCCCAGGAAAGGCTGTTTGTTCATGTCAACCGCCTATGCTTGTGTGGGTACTCCCAAGAGAAGTGACTTTTTCTTGCCAGTTTTGTATTCTGACAGAGCTAGAAGAGCGAAGCTGTCTGTGGTGTAATGGAGACAATGACGTGGACTGGGGATGCCATGGCTCCTCTCTTGTTCAGTGAAGAGTGAGTAGACAGAAAATATCTCAAAGCTTAGCTACGAAGAAAGGAAAAACAGTTGTGTATCCAGTGCCACAGCTTCTCTGGGGCTACTCAAAGAACCGGCGGTCATTCAACATCTTCAAGCCCTGACGAGCCTGCCACAGTACAGTGTGTAAGCCATGAAGAAGAGAACACAGGAGCACTTGGAGAAGCAGAGATTGTCACTACCTTCCGCGTGCCTGGGCTCAGTCCAGATGATCGGATAAACTGTAAACGAGAGAGGTGGATCGAGCCTCTCAGTCTCCGACCAGTCTGTGAAGAGGGATGAGATACGTGTAACATGCACTGCAGACACAAATATAGTCAGGGAGAAGGGAGATATATTCCTCAAAAGACAAATTTTTAGGAAGTGACCCTTAATAAAACAGTTTTACAAGACACAACTCAAAATTACAAAATGCTCACCTGTTTATGAAGAGAACAAAAGGAAAATTTCAACAAAGGGTCAGAAAATGTTAAAGTACTAACTTTAACTTTAAAGAACTGAAGAACATAGCTGAAATGAAAATTGACTAGAGGAACACATTAGCAGAGTAAATCGGGGGGAGAATTATCAGTAAATAAAGAAGCCGTTGAAAGTAATTCATGGAGAGAAGGACAGTGGAAAATGTGAAGAAAGCTACAGGACTAAGGGAATCCATGTGGACAATAAATAGTGATTGAAGCATTCCAATCTGGTAAAGAAAACAGGTATTTAGATCTAAGAAGTTCAGGAGGCTCAAAATAAAATGACTCAAAAGAACTCCATCCTTAGATGTACTATAATGACAATCAAAAATCAAAAAGAAAGATAATTTTGAAAGAGGAAAAGGAAAAGTAACTCACAATATGCAAGGAAAATTCTATAAGCTTACCAGATGGAAAAGTGAACTTTTCAACATTAAGTAATCTTGCATAAATAAATAAATAAATAAATAAATATATTGCACATACTATGAGGAAAAAAGTCAGTTAAGAAGACCATACTTTGTGGAGGGGATTTACCTTGGTGATTCTGGCATCTGCCTGGTAAGCGCACGGTCCTCAATTCAATCCTTGGTAACCACATACCACAGTTCCAGGCATGGTCACTTATGCCTGCAATTCCAGCACTCAGGAGGAAGAGGCAGGAGGACTGCTATAAGTTTAAGGCTGGACTTGGCTACATAGTGAATTGGGGGACAGCTTGAACTACAAGGTGTAGATAGGTGAAACCCTATCTCAAAAAAAAGGTACCATGCTTTTAAAAATAAGGGAAAAAAAGCTTATGTATATAAGGGACAGAGGGTTGTAGAGTGGGCAGGAGAATGGAAAAAAAATGAGAATTAAGTTATGTCATGCACTGGTACAAATTATCAATGTTGATTATGATCATGATGTGTATTTAAAATGTACCAATAAAATCAATTTTAAAAAAGAAGTACAAATTATAATAGGATAAATAGTAAAAATAAAGAATTCCATACTTTAAAAAAATTATCTTTCAAAAACTAAGATATGAAAACTTTGCTGAAAGTTTGAAAACAAACAAAAGCCAACAGAGTTGATGACTTTTTGATCTACCTACTAAGAGTTACAAAAGGATATTCAAATTGAAATGGAAGAACGCTAAAGTAATAATATGGGAACATAAGAATTATGAAAGTCATTGGTAAAAATAAATATACAAGTAAATCAAGAATATTGTTTTGTGTAATGGTCGTTGTTAAGTCATTTGTAATTATAGGATAAGTTTAAAAAACAAAGCAGGAATCCAAGAGGCAAAAATCAAGTGATGGATGGGAGGGGAAGGAGAAATAAGTAGAATAAATGAAGGAGAATACATGAAGTATAGAAGACCATTATGTTAAAAGACAGACAATATGAATAGATGTGAATTGTGATAACAATTACATAAAATGGGAGGGAGTGATGAAGTTAATGGGTACAAATTTAATATGTCAAAATGAAGTTTTTATTAGTTTAAAAATAATATATTACTATAGCTATAAAAATTTTTATTATGGTTTGAAGTAAACACACACACACACACACACACACACACACACACACACACACACACTTTTCCATGGGATTAAACAAAAGAAAGAAAAAGAAACAAAGCACATAACTGTAGGAACCAGGGATATAGCTCAGTGGTTCTGGCGCCTGTCTTGTAAGCACAAGGACCCGGGCTGATCCCTGGTATAACCACATACAATACTGGGTGTGGAGACTCACCCCAGCAGCAATCAGTACCACATACCACAGTGCCGGGTGTGGTGGCTCACGCCTGTAATCCCAGCACTCGGGAGGCAGAGGCAGGAGGATTGCTGTGATGTGAGTTGGAGGCTAAGCCCAGGGCCAGCCTGAACCACAAAGTGAGAACCTGTCTCAAAAAACCTTAAAAAAAAAAAAAAAAAGCACATAACTGTAAACATACACACAGCAATACACAAAAAACACGGGCAAGGGTACTGTGTTAGTAACACAAAATTATTAACAATATAACAATATTAAAATCTTCTGATCAATAATTGCTTTCAAGGTAAATGGATTGAACGGGCAATCAAAACACAAAGAGTGGCTGAAGGAAAATCACACACATTCATGAGATCCAACTACATCCCGACTGTGAGACACTCATTTTAGATTTAAATGCCATAAAGACTGAATATAATGGAATGGAAAACATACAAGTATACAAGATCATGCTTGGATAGCCATACTTACATGGTATGAAATAGACTCTAAGTCAAAAACTATAAGAGAAATGGGACGGCAATACATAATGAGAAAAGGGATAATTTCTCGGGATGATGTAACAGTTACAAATGTATACACACTCTCCACCAGTGCTTCTAAACATAACAAACATCTCCTTACCTCAAGAAAGCACAGAAAACAATGTGAGAGACATTAGTGCCCTACATTCTATCATATACAGTGCATCTAGATCGAAAGTCATAAGGAAACAAGACTTCAATGATATTATATATTAAATAAGTAGACGCTAACATATGTGTGTGTGTGTGTGTGTGTGTGTGTGTGTGTGTGTGTGTGTGTACTTAATAGCAAGACAATATTTGTCCTCAAGCATACACAGATCTTCCTCCAGGAGAGGGCTCATGCTATGTAACCGAGCAAGTCTTACCAATGTCTGATTAAGTCATCTTAATAAGCACTTTTACTAATCAGAATGGGGGGAAAATGAGGCTCCCTAAGAGAAAGAATGCTGGAAAAGTTCCAAGTACCCTCAAAGCAAATAGCACACTCTGAATCACCGAGTCAAAGAAGGAATCAAAGTTACACAGGAAAAGAGCTGGGGGCGGAGTTCACTCCAGTGGTGGTGGTGCTGCTTCTCATGCACTGACCTCCTGAGTTTGCTCAGAAGCACTTTCCTCTACCCCAAAGTGAGGATTAAAAGTTTTTCATACTCTTCTAAAGTATGTAAGAGGCACACTTTCCAAACTAGTCTTAGCTTTACCTTGTTAGCAGATACAAAGTAAAAAATAAAAAGGAGAGATGGGGAGAGAAATAATTTAACATACACATAATCAGCTGACCTTCAGAAAGTTACCAAAAATCTGCAAGTGAGAAACAAATACCCCCACGATGAGTGGGAAAATATGATTCCATTCAAACAAAGGAAGGAAAATTTATTTTATGTTATGCATGATATCGACTCAAAAGGAATGAAATATTTATATATAAACCTAAAACTATACAAATTCCTGAAGAAAATATAAGGAAGAAATATAATATCACTTATAACTGATATTAGCAGTGATTTGAGGTTACAACAGCGAAAAGCTAGGTGCTAAAAGCAAAAGCCAGCACATGTGATTACATCAATTTAAACAGTTTTATACAGCAGAGAAAACAATCAAGAACAAAAGACACCAAATGGCATGGAAGTGAATATATTCACTTCATATTTGTAATAAATGTTTCATCTTCAAAGTACTTTTGAAATCTCTACAGTTTAATAGCAATAAGCTAATAATCTGATTAAAAATATCCTAAAATAATGAAATTATAACAAAAAGGATGGAAACAAAGTTTATGTATATGGGGTGGGGGTGGGAGGGCAGGCAGGGTTATGGGAAAAAATGAGAATTAAGTTGTGTCATATACTGGTACAAATTCTCATTGTTGAATGCAATCATGATGTATATATGTAATGTACCAATAAAGATTTCAATTTAAAAAAATCCTAAGGTCTTGAAGAGATATCTTTTAAAAAGACACACAAATCACCATCATGTACAAACAAAAATGCCCAGTATTACCAGTCATCAGAAAAATGCAATAAAAAATACCATGAGATTTGACCTCCCACCTGTCAAAATGGCATCTATGGCAAAACAAAACACAAGACAATGAAGTAGATGGACTTGAGTCCTTGCATATTATTGCTGAGAATGCACAGTAGCTGCAATCGAAATAAGTGTGGAGAGCCCTCACCTGAAATTAAAAATAGATCTATCATATAGATCTATCATACAGAAATTCCCCTGTCTGTATTTATCCAAAAGAACTGAACATAAGGGTGGTTGCTGGGACCTGTACGGTGGGGAAATAGGGCATGGAAAAAGTAAAAAGCATAAGACGTCAGTGAGGCTACATCAAGAGGCTCTAGAGAACTGCTTCACAGCTTCGCGGTCAGAGGTAACAGTTAAAAGGTGGTAAAGAGAATGAGCATCACCTCAGCTCTTCCTCCACCATGAGCAAGTAAGTGATTAGTGTTGGATAAATCTACTCTTTCTCATGAACAGGCAAAACTATTATAAAGGGGGCTGTGTACCTCATAAGCTATTAGGTCTGTTCTAGTAGAGCTTCTGGATTCACAGGGTTGAGCTTTAGCTCTTGTGAAAAATGTTCACTAATCATAGGCATTGCTTCAAATTTCATTTTACCAAACCACACGTGTGCTTTTGTAATTTTCTAGATTTCCTTTAATATTTCAGCCCTAATTTGAAATTTTTAAAAACCAGCAGACAATATTTTCACTTGAAGTAGTTAATGAAACTATTGTTATAGCTATTACTGAAGATTTGTAAAATGCCCTTCACAACTATGTGCTGGACAGCAGATTTTTTTAAAATTCAAGAAATGTGTATTTATATACTATCTCTAACCTCTAACACTTTTGGCTCTAGACTAATCATTTAATCTACCAACAGCCTGATTACCTTATTTTCAAAGTGAGCAGAGTAGAAGCGCGAGCTCATCAGAATGCCAGAATGCGAACAGAGTGATGAGTATTTTTACGTTACCAGCTTGGGGTATGTAAATTACAGCCAGGCGGGAAGGTAGAACATCATGTCTGTGTGTATCATTGCCTCAGGAATTTTCCTTCCTCTGCTAGACATCAAGCAGAATCATTTACTATTTAAAACACACTTCCTTTCCGACAGGACTTACCTCAACTCAGCATTTCAATTGTGTCGTGCCCTGTGTGTGCGACGTAAACTTCCTTTACAGCGCAGTTTCTGACAAGCAGGAGACGTGTTTAATTTCTCTCTGTAGAGCCGAAACACCTACTGCAAGAGGAGGTTCAAAGTAGACAGTCAGTAAGCGATTTCTGAGCAGAGGAACATCGCGAATAGACAGCTGGGGACAGCACAATGGGCTGCCTCGCACTCAATTCTCAGACAGAAAATCAGGTACAAAGCCTCCCAGCCTTCGGCTTTGCACGGCTTGAGCTGGAACATTTTCAATGGGTGGATAATGTCAGCAGGATCATAATCACAATCCTCCCAGCCAAACATCAGGAGGTTAATAGAAACTGTTGTGGAGAGAAAACATCCTGTTGTTCTTCGTCTCTAAAATATCCTAGCAAGCATAAGGAACTCCCGCTAGATGAAGAGCTTAAAAGAAGATCTCTATTTGCAGAGCAACTCAGCCATGCTTTGCGTTATGCACCGTGGTTTGCTGAACAGACTGATGGAAGAGACCCTTCCAAATGTCTCTACTCCTTTCTCAGCTCCGAAAGCACATGGTTTTGCTGAAACCAATGACGAGAGAAAAGTTTCATTTCCTGGGCCAATTCACTCTTGCAGTTATTATTTCAAATTTGAAAGACTTCGATAATGAACATTTTCCTAGAAAACATAGAAACAGTATAAGGCTTAAGACACCCAATATTCAATGTGACCTTGGCTTTTTCCTATCAAAACAATATTGATAACAGTTTACTGACTGATTCTCACATAGCTCTGCCGGAGAAACTGCAGAGTTTTAGGATGCAATTTTCCTAGAGAGGGAGAAAAACAGGATTTCGATTGTTTAGAGTCTTTCAGAAGAAGCAAGAAGATAAAGGCTGAGGGTATCAAGTAAGAACAGAGAAGTCCTAAAAGCAAAAGCAATGAAAAGTCACAGTGAGAACACTTCTGTTTATAACTTTGATGTCTTTCTTCTTCAACTTTCCTAATACACTTACTCAGTTGAAATCTGATGCTACTGACTCACTAGTTACAGGATCACTGGAAGAAAGTCTAAGTGGACTTTTTCTTTACATTTATAAACATAAAGTCCAACAGTGGTAGCTGTTCAGTTTTTGTGTTGAATGAAGTTTGCAAATCTCTTGAGGTTCTAAGACCCTCTCTGTTTAATCTTAAATTTCCTGGACAAATTTAGACAAATTTCTAAATTTCATCTGCTACATAGCTAATGTTCAACTTAAATCAGATTGTAACCATTTTCCCTTTTTGGTCTTCAAAGAAGAAAAATAAAATTAGTTTTAGTGGCTATACTTTGCTGCCCTCTGCTGACAATACTCACACTAAGAAAAAAAAAATCCATGGTGGATTTAGCCGTGGGATCTTGTATTCTAGTTAATAGAAATAACTTTAGAAATTCTAAATGTTGATTGCGATCATGATGTATATATAAAATGTACCAATAAAATCAAACACTAAAAGCCAACACTTAGATATTTAAAAAATATTTTGTTCTTTCTTTAGCACAAATGGAATTTTGCACTGCACATTACATAGCTGATTTACTTTGTTGAAATATTGCACACACTGTCAATAATTTGAAGCTGCATTAGTTTTCATCCCTTCTATACACTGATGTGAATTAACATGGCAAGAACATACTCACCAAACATCAGAATACATATAAAATAATGATGTCTTGCTCTGTCTTCTTTGATTCTTTCAACCCTTTTCCTTTCATGTTGTTAATTCTCTGAACATGTTGAAGATAGGGCAGATATAAGCTTTTAATATTTCCAGATATACTGACATGTTGCATTTATTTTTAAGTATAACCTTTCACTAAATTGCTGTAATTAAGTTTTTTTGTAATTTTTGAAAAACCATACAAGAGTAAGTCATGCTGCCACAAGTTTTTGAATTTTATGTCCTACAAATATACAAAATAAAATATTTCCCACTATGTGGTTGTTTTTAAGAACATTCATCGTTAAGCCTGAGAGTTTCAATCATGTTATATCCTTAGGTGAACTTTTTTTTTTTAAGGTTTTTTTGAGACAGGGTCTCACTTTGTGGTTCAGGCTGGCCCTGAGCTCAGCCTCCAACTCACATCACAGCAATCCTCCTGCCTCTGCCTCCCAAGTGCTGGGATTACAGGCGTGAGCCACCACGCCCGGCACTGGTATGTGGTATTGGTTGGCGCTGGGGTGAGTCTCCACATCCAGTATTGTTATGTGGTTACCGGGGATTGAACCTGGGTCCTCGAGCTTACAAGACAGGCGCCGGAACCACTGAGCTATATCCCCGGCCCAGGTGAACTTTTTTGTGTTCAGTGCTACTTAAGGGAACAAATGAATCATACAATTATATTTTTGATGTAAATAATACCAAATTGTGGGGCTGCAAATGTAGCTCAATGGTAGAGCACTAACTGTTACCCACAAGCCACTCCTCCAAAAAAATGATACAAGCAGTCTCCAAAGAGATTGTTAGTCACTTTAATATATTTAATTATATGATATGAAATGAAAACAATGTCATAAGACTTCTAGCAGTTGGAATCTTCCAACTACTAAAGCTTTTAAAAAATCCAGTGAATTAGAACTGAACATAAGTGTATAGAAGTCACGATCAACATCTCCAGGAGAGGAGGGAGCGAGTTGGTTTTTAACTCTTCCCCATTGCCTGGTTAGCGAGTATCGAGAGGACCCTACATATCAAACAAAAGACATAACGCTTTATTCCATTATCTTTAAAGTTTCTTATGACTAAACTAATCAGAGGTTGCTATCACTGCAGTTTACATATTAAAAATGTGTGTCTCAGAAAATTTAAGACCATATGCTGCAGATTACATCATCAGTTAGGAGAAGGGCTATGTTTAGAAGTTTATATTGGCCTTGAGGTGTCTGACTTTCTTAATAAATAAGTTTATATATTTTATTTTTTCAATATAAAATATCAAATACTGAAAGCAAATTGAGTCATTAGTACTTTACAAAAACTTTTCTTTTTATCAATGCTGTGTTTGTATAAATCATGAAAAGTGAATATATAGAGATCAGGCTTATCAGTTAACTTAAAACATATCATCTCTGTGAATTTTATCAAATATCTTTCATAGCTATAAAATATTTTTTCTTCTTTATTTTTAATTTGGGGCTACCTTAGGAATACAAACATTTCAAATACCAATCCATTCAGGTGAAAATTCCACTCAAAGTATTTCTAATGTTAAAATATACATTTTTGAGGGTCATTAGTTCTATGCAAAAAGTTATTAGTCTTAAAGACTTTAGAATCACAAAATATGTGTCTAAGAAACATGTAAGTGAGCATTATTTCAAAATGTATCCTGAAAGAAAAACTCAAACAAACTTAGCTGTTATGTACGTCTCTATTCAAACTGAGTTCTCCCCTTTCCCTTCCACACTATTAGACACATTAAGTATAGGGACCAGCATCAGGAAGAGTCTGATCTATGAGGTCTCTGCTTTCTGAGATTACTTGCAGAAAAACATTGCTATTCTTTGTTGAAATGTGTCAAAGAAAAAAAATCAACTTATAGAGTTTATGTGATGATAGTTGAAATTCTACTGAAGGTTCTTTTAGACGAAATGTGATGAAAGGGGAAGGGGGCTTCGCACTGAGCTTGTGCTGGGAACCAGGCCCATCGTGTGCTTCATTCTCTTCTTCTTGGTCTACTCGGTAAAGACCTCGATAAAGATTCACAAGGTAGATGATCAAGATGCTTTGCCACACCTCCCTTTGTCAGATCACAAAAGCCCATGTTAGGAAAGTTTTCAGAGGTCATTGATCATGGAGAAAAAAAAAATGAATCAGGAAGACAGTGTCATGAAGAAATTTGGCTATTTGAATTAGGCTATTTGAATATTAGGCTAATATTACTATTAGGCTATTTGAATTCACTTTTTAGCATCACCATATCTACAAAGCAACATGTCCTCTAATATGTTTTTTATTAATTGATTTTTAATTACAAAACAAGTATGATTAAACCAACTCATCACTCAAAATTGCATTTTACTATCAGTATTTAACCTTATTATCAGTTTCCTGTGGCCTGTAATTAAGCAGTTTCTCTGCCTCCATTAAATTCAGCCAATCAAGAGCATTCTCTGTTTATATTTCTAACTTTATAAAAGCCATTTCCAGTCTATGAATCATGTTGAATAAGAGGATATTTGGAATATAGCTTGGAATATAGAAGTTGCACAGTGATGTCAAAAACCCATTCTTGCATTTGCAAATACTGCATCACAAAATCCTCCACTGAAATAAAGGAACATCTAGATTTATGCTAGTAATGAGTAATGCTTTCATAGAACATGTGTGGACTGACATGTAATGAACTACAGAAGTACTAAATTCACAATACACAAACACACACACACATACATACTGTCCTCTTCTACAAACTACTGCTCCATCCACAAATAATATAACCAAAGTGAATTAATTATGTAAAATGGAGAACCAGAATGATTACAGTCTAGACTCGCCAATGTCAGACTCAAGTCCCGGCCCTGTGGGCTACTTAGCTAGGTGAGAGGTAACACAGTGGGTCCCTTCGCTCCCTGTAGTGTCTTTTTCTCAACAGTCTTGTGAGAACAGGACAGAGGAATCATGTGTGAGGCAAGAGCCTGGTGAGATACAGAACAGTCAGAAAACTTGAACTTTTAAATTCACAAAGCTCTACTATCTGTTGATTTACATAGTTTCCTTTCCATCTCTTCTTATAGAAAAGGATGAAAACTGGACCATCTCTACAAAGCCTGCACAAACATGTTGCAGTACTTTTACTAGGGAAATACTGGGACTATCTTCCTGAATATATTAAGCCTCAACGTCCTAAGATGTTCATCAATGTTGTAAATTACTGTTTCCTCTGCATCTGAAGGAGCTCTAGTCTGGCACTGTTTTGGAGGGGAGTGAGGAAACAGACACAGGACCTTTTCCTGTGTCCTATGGTTCAGGGATGAACCCAGGTTGAAAACTGCAACCCACTGTTATGCTTTTGGCACCTCAGAAAGTCTGTTTCCCATTGTTGAAAAGCCATTGTTTGGGCGATCTTCTGCCTGTTTCACTTTCCAGCTCTCCTCTGCCTTTTGTAGTATCTTTTTAGTGTCTAGTACTGTTTTCATTTAATTAGACCCCTTTTTTATCTCTCATGATAGGTCGAATTCCTTCAGGATCTGCTTCTTAATTCTTAAAAATCTAGCAAAGAGCCCATTATTGCAGATTCAAAACAACAGTTCAGTTTCTCTAATTCATGTTTTGGGATCTCCATAAATGAGGGTGGACAATGATGCATGGCTGATTTCTGCTTTACAAATTTTTCCTACTTACACAAATTTGGTCTGTTGTAGGGAAAGCAGCACCATTAGCAGGAATTGCCACGTTTAGCCAAGTTTCCAGAAGAGAAGAGTATGAATTCCACAGAAAATACAGAAAGCCTGAGGTGAAACGTGGGTTACCATTTACAGATCTGAATTTCAATCACATAAGCATTTGTCAAATTGCAACCACTTTTGCTGACATTAGCCACGCATCATATCTGGGAGAGGAAGAATGAAAACTACATCAAGCCTTGGATGCACTGGGAGAACGAGTTCAGCAAGGAAACTAGCTGATGTTTGATTTCTATCCCTAAAACATTTAGAACTCTCTCTAGGTGTAAACTGATAGCAAAGGAGACAGGACAACTTTCTTGTAAGAATGAGTACATAAATCTTACTTTTGATAAAACTGCAGACATGTAATTGAACATAACTGGAAAATACCACTGAATGTGAATGTCACAGAGACAACAAAGCAGATGAATAAGTTATAAACTTATAGTCCCTGTTAAGCTATTCAAAATCTGTGATTTTGGGGAAAAATTACTTCCCTTGTAATGCCCTCAAAAATTTTCACTTATGCAGAGGCGTTTTTCCAATGCGATGTATTTAAATAAAAATAAGTCACTTTATTTTTAAGAGCACAAAAGAAGGCAGAGGAGTGTTATCCTGGCAGAATTTGTCTTTTTCTCACAAAAGCAATCTTCACAGTCAGACTTTCACAGAAGCTTCTGAATATCATGGATTCACATTTGCTAGTTGGAAAGAAAATATTGGATATAGCAGTGGTCCTGAGTATCGTGGCACCAGGGATGGGTTTCACAGAGGTGATTTTTCCACAGAAACGGGTAAGAGAGGGAGCCCGGATCCTCACAGTGGGTCAAAGAGCAGCTCAAGTCTCCTGAGAATCCAGCGCAGTTGATTTGGTAGGAGGCGGGGCCGGTGCCGTCACTCCAGCCAATGGAACTTCTGGAAATGCACAGGCAGCTGGGCACACCCACCCGGTTCACCCGCTTCTGTGTGGCCCTGCTTGGGGAACCAGGCCTACTGGATAGCCAAACAACCTGTTCTGGTTTATGTGCTGACAATAGAAAAGAACCTTACAACAACACGATGCTGGTGAAAGAGATGGTAAGGTCAGCAATACAATGCTCAAAAGGATTTTTGAGTTGTGCCTGTCATAATGTTCTGAGGTTCAGTTTGAGAAAGAAAGGAATACGAGCATAACATATGTACGTGACAGGTAAAATCACAGACTACAGAAATAAAATATGGTAGGTGAGATGTGTATATTATATACAATATGACATACATGTCAATTATTTATATATGAGCTACAGTTTAGATTTGCATATATATTATTTTGTGTACATAGTCAACAATATATATTTCTCATCTTCCATATATATGACTTTTTATACATTCATATGTATGATATATTTACATTTATGTCTGAGTATAAAGTATGTACTATACATATCACAATGTCATGTGCATATATTTCTTTAGTTTTTCAAACCCAGTAAACAGAAACATAGGTTCATAGAAGAAATTCTCTGTTTTTTATTTATCTTGAAGATTGTTACATACGCTACAAGATCTAGAAGAAAAGTGACTTCCTTTGAATTGCTGATTTTTCAATAAGGGAAACTTTATTATAAAAATATTATTATTAAAAACCACATTTAATATAATTAAGTAAGCATTTAAAATAATAATATAGAATGAATTTTTAATTTGTTCTAAGAATAATAATTTTTCTTTTCCCAAAATAGTATTCTAATATATTTGATTTATAAGATTGAATTAGAAGTAGCTTGAGAAATGAGCAGATACCTATAATTAGAATCCAGCTTGGAAATTAGTGGGCTAGATACTCATCCTTAAATTTTTGATTCATATCCTAATTTTAAAATTTCTCTCATGGAGTAATTTTACAATTTATTTAGCATAAAATATATAGTTTCTAGTAAGTATTGTTTATCCTTTTTTATTCTTTTATCATCTATTTAATGAAGAATATCTACTATTTATTGAGATACTGAGAAAAGGTGGAAGAAGAAGGAAAAGTGGCAAAAGGAAAAAAAAGGAAGGTATGGAAGAGAAAGAGGAACAGGGAGGAAAGCAGAGATCGCTGTCTGCTCATTCTCAAGGAGCTTTCAGCAGCTGTCAGCCCTTTTCATTCTCTCCCTTCTTGCTCTCTCCCCCTCCTCCCACGTCCTCCCGTGGTGTCCCATCCCCAGTTCCACAGCTTTGCTTTCTGTGCACATCAGCCCTCAGTCAGTCTCCACAGCCTGGAATCTATGAGCTCATCCTTAACACTTTGCAAGGCTTGCACTACCCCCACTGAGTGGCTAATTCACTTTTTTTTTTTAATCTTTATTGGTGCATTAAATATACACATCATGATTGCACTCCATAATGGGGATTTGTACCAGTAGAAGACACAACTTAATTCTCATTTTTTCCCATAGCCCTACCCACCCTACCACCCCCCATATACATAAAATTTGTTTCCTTACTTTTTTTATTACAATCTCAACATTGTCCCCTTTCACCTTATTTTACATTGAGCATTTTCTATTTCATAATATATACTTGGTCTCAGTAGGAAGTTTCCTCCCTTCCTTGTGTTTCCCTTTGTGGCTTCTGCTTTTCCCACTGGCTTGGCTTCCTCTCAGTAGCCATACTCCAGATCTAACATTTGTCATTAACTGCTGACTTCTTTTCTCTTATGAAGGTTAATTGTCAAATATTATGCTACTTTCACATTATCTTATGCTAGTTTAATCTTCTCTGTCTTCGTTTCCTTTACCTCATTTTAGATCCTCATAAGGCTTGCCTGGTTTTAAAAACACCTTTCATAGCTGACTGACTGTTTTACTTCTCTGTCTTCTCCATTTTACTTAGTACACAACTAGTTAGCTATTTCTTCCAAAACATTGTGTCTTGATAAATTTTATACTTGTCTCTAAACTCTCCAGTGCCCTTGCTTATATTATGATTAAACAGATAATGCATGTAAATTATTTAGTGGGGTGCTTATTACACAGATAAGCATTCCCTTATAATTATCTATTATTGTGTCATTGCCTATAAAATGTGTCAAATTATTTAACTGTCCATTGAGCCATTTCTATCAGACTGCTAAATTCACCCTTTGGATTCCAGAATGTTATCCTTGAGCAAACTACTTAACTTTTCCCTGTATGTCTGTCTTGATCTGAATAATTATAAAGGTAATTTTAGCACTTACTTCAGAGCATTCATTCATTGTGATGATTAAATCCTTGATGAGCACAAAGTGAGTCTGGGGTAATGTGGAATATTTAATTAATGTGGGACATTGTTGATAGTTATTAAGGCTCTGTGTGATTGTTGTCTAACTAAACCAACATGCTTATTTCACTTTTCTTGTCTGGAAAACCTATACTTTATCTCATCTAAGCCACTTTCTACTTCTTGTAATTATTCTATGCTGCACTATCTACATATTCCAGCTCTTCTCTGGTAATATTGTAGTCCTGTTCTTTCTACACAAAAGTTGCTGAAAACCACACATTTTCAATATTTAAGGAGTTTTTCATATACACATTTAGTAAATATTTCCAAAAAGAAATCAAATTGACCTCATTATAGCAGTGGGTGAGATAGTTGTCAGGGGTCCCTTGCCTCTTCTTACCCCATTTCTGACCATCTTCCTGAGGTATGGAACACCTATCACTTGCTAGCCCATGATAGGCCAAGAAAAATTTAGCCCTGGTCCGCTCCTTACTTTTTATACTCTACCAGGGAAAATTCTGAATAAAATTTGAGGCAACTTTATGTTTTGATTAATAAGCATTTGTTTATGGAATTTATCTTAATCTTTTGGTTTCTGGACAACAACTTTCTATAAAAAATGTTTTTATTAAATAAAGGGATGTTTTTGTCATTATGTTGTGGAAGTCTTAATGAATCCTTATTTACATCAGAAATTCTTGCCATTTGAGATGTACATTAATGTTAATTGAATCAGTGAGAATTAGATACCATAACATCACACCTCCAGTCACAAATTTAATTCATTCAGTAATTCTTGGGAAGATGGCCATGTCTGCATTCCTGTAGAGAAGACAGCCCTGTGTGTTGCCCTATACAGAGTTCTCCAATGAAGCAAACTTTTTGTAAAATAGTACTTCTGTATCATTTTATTCTTGTAAATTGTTATTATATGTGTGTCATATATATGACAGAGATCCTCAGTAACATTGTTTGCAAATTTTATCATCTCTTTAAATTCTATGTTAATTTTGTAATTTTTTAAAGAATTACTTGAGACCTTGGAAACAGAGAATGTAGTTAAGAAAATTACCGTTCATTCAGGGTTGAAACTCTAGGTCTAGTACTAATAAATATTTGAAGGTTTATATTACCTTTATTTTCAATATATATTTGACCTTTTTCCCTTATAATAAAAATGAAAATATACAAAGTAAATATGTTAAAGAACAGTTGCATTTTAAAAATTTTTAAAAAGAAGAGTTGTATTAAAAAATACATACAATGTTTAGAAGAGGCTCTGGCATATAGGCAATTAATAAATATTCTACAAAAATAATCTATAAAATAAAACTTTTATTGTAAATTTTAGATTTTACTCTATGATATAATAAAATTTATAGTAATGTGTCCAAATTTGAAAGGTATTAAATTATTCACCTAACATGTTATGAGTCCTTTGATTTAGATTTAAAAGTTGTGAGGTACTGCAATATTGATCATGGCCAAAGAAGACTGTGAAGAGTTAGCCCCGTAACAGGCTTTTTTGAGAAGAGAGCTGAAGCTCACACTTGGTAGGATAAGGCATAGTCGGCTGACTCCAGGCCAGGATGGCACGGCAGAGGGGCATTGCAGAAGAGAAACTGATCATGACAGGAGGAAGGAAATGAAATGGCAAAGCAACAGAACCATGAGATTTCCTGCCTCTTCTTTTTATCCTTTCTAGGCTACCTGCCCTTAAGGTGATGCCATTCATGCCCAGGATGGCCTACCCATGACCCACACCCAGAACTCTGCCAAACCAGACAATGGACTAATTTAGTGGCCACACACACCCATAATTCCAGCATCACACACTTGATTCCAGGGTCACACAGCTGAGATACAACCACCTCTGTAAAGCTGCTACTATGACCTCTTAAAGCTTTGGGGACACATCCAGAGACAAACTGTAATGGTAGTATTGAAAATGCAGTTTACAGAATCCCAGCTCAGCGTCATAGCACAGGTTATAACTGAAGAGACTGACAGTGGAGCAAAACAATATAAAAAACTGGTGCACAAACCAATCAAGGTGAAAAGTGCCGGCCTCTTTCACAGTGTATTTGTCCCATACAGAAGACAAACACAAAGCCACAAAAATCTGATTGGGTGACATGTGTTCCTAGTTCCTGGAGAAATCTTTTCTTGTTGGTGTGTCAAAAACCCAACACATAAACTCATTTTTATTAATACAACCATTCAAAATCTACATTAAACAACATGCAGGAAGAGTAAGGCTACTCAAAGATTATCCACTTGTACTTGAATTGATTTTTTATTATTTTAAAAATGAGGAAATAAACAATAACCCGACAAAGAGATGATTATCTGGTTTAAAAATAGATATACTGTTTGATATAATGTAGTTTTGACTGTAATTTGAAAATAAGAAAACACTAGGAACAAAAAATTCATCCTTATGTTAATTGAAGTGAAAAAATTAATTAAAAAATCAAATAAATAGGTTCTATTAAAATTCAAATAAATCATCAGAGAGTATGTTATAAATCCAGTTTATTTCAGTTTTATTCTTAAATACAGTAGATATCAAATTTGGCACATATATTTGATTTTAAATGAGTCCTCAAGTAAATTTGATGCCTGTCTTTGGGTCATAGTTCAAGGAACACTGATAGGGCAGCTTGGACCTGTCCTGTGCTGCTGACTGTCTACTCACACATACCTTACTACGTAGCATCAAGTAGAATACAGGCAAGTCTGATCTCCTGTCTTTCAGTTTCTCATGTGAAAAGAGATCGTGAAGTGTTGTGAGAGCTAATTAAAATTCTTCATATCTGACGGTAGCCATAATGCTTCTACAGAATGAGTTTAACGAAGGTAAGCTATTAAAATAACATTAATATTTTCATCGAGTGGGAGTAAACTAAGGTGATATTCAAAGACAGGAAAGTTATTAAAACACTTGAGAAGATTAGAGGCCTGATGTAGAGCTCAGTTATACAAAAGCATGCATGAGACTTTAAGTTCAATCCTCAGCACTGGAAAACTGATTTTGCAGAAATATCAGGAGGCATAGAAATATCTCATTGACATATGGTTGAATTAAAATAGTATATTGCAAAGCTGACAAAGTAGTGAATGTGAATGGTTCTAGCTAGAAAAAAAGACTGATTATGAAGGGGGACAATTGAACCTTCCAGTTCAAGACTAGTTAGATCTACAAATTACCTCAAAAGAACTATAGAATAGCATATAAAACTCAGATTCCTGATGAAAAATGTATATGGAATGTACATGTATGGATACATGGATTACATGTAACATAATTTACACAGACAAAGATAGACATGCAGTCAAAGAAGGTTAATTCTGACATTATAATGTTTTCAGGATTAAGCAAATAATGGATTCTAAATGTATTCTTTCAAAGTGAGAGTAACATCACCAAATTATGCCATGTAAAAGCATAATATACATTCATATACATGAATGTAAAGAAGAGAATAGTGCTCCAGAAATTATCTAATATATTTCACACTCTGCTGTGATACTCATTTAATTATGCAGCAAATATTTATGAAAATAATTTTTATATTTTTGGTTGTTCAGTTTGAATGTTAGATCAATGGTAAGTCAATATTCTTAATGAGAAGTAGTTTGGGGGAAAAGAATTGAGTGTTAGGTGATAAGAAAAATTGTTAATGTTTATTGAGGCTGAAATAGTTCTATTACTGCATTGGCTGATTTTGCTCTCATAACAATGCTATGTATTTGTGGTGGTTTGTGTTGTGAATGTTTTGATTTTATAGGTGATGAAGATCACAGATCATTTATGGAAGCTAACAGTATTACTTTGCTAATAAGAAACAGTAAAAGCATGATTATTTAATTTGGAAAAGATAGGCACTAACCAATAGGAATGCCACTGGGGTTTTCCAAACCTTAGCTGCATTGGTAAAATTCATTTCTCTAATATTCTTTCTTCTACTACTTAGTAGTCCATTAATACATATAGTCTACACTATCCATACAGACCATCAAATGTACGTAGACATTTATTTTATGCCTCTGTGCCATAAATACATATTTTCAACTCATCTTAAAGGAATGGGAAAAAATGAGAATCAAAGTCGTGTCATATTCTGGGACAAACTCTCAATGTTGAATGTGATGATGATGTGTACTCATAATGTACCAATGAAGATTTAAATTTTAAACAAAATTCAAAATACTCTTTTTGTTTTCAAAGAAAATTATTTATCTAACAGTGTCAAGTATAGTAGGCTTTCCTCCATCAATGAGAAACAATTAGAAAACAGGCTGGGTGTGTTGGCACTTGCCTGTAATCCTAGCACTACAGAGGCAGAGGCAGAGGCAGAGGCAGAAGGATTGCTGAAGGTTTGAACATAGTGAGTTCAAGGCCAGCTTGAACTACAAAACCAAACCAAAACAAAACCCACCCCAAATCAACCTAGCCTTGGAAAGTCAATAGATGCTCTGCTGTTGAGCTACTTAATCTGGATTTTTAAAACTGCAACAAACACACGAGTAATGTATTGATAACTTAGTATTTTAAAAAATGATGGAATATATGGTTTCATTTCCCAGGATATTATTTCTAAACACTGGTATTCTACATCTATTCTAAAAACAATGTTCAATGTTGATAGAGAGATTTTAAAATTTAAATGAATCAAATAGATTCTAACTGGGCCCTTAACCATATATAGTATCAGTAACGATGGCAGGTAGACATATTTCCATCATAAAATAATGTAGTCCAAATATGTCAACAGTAAAGACTGTAAATCAAAGAGATATGTAAAGTTGTCAACTGTTTCTGACTTTTTTTTTTTTTTTTTTTTTTGAGACAGGGTCTCGCTTTGTGGTTCAGGCTGGCCCTGAGCTCAGCCTCAAACTCA